>JASDQU010589189.1:49717-67015 GCA_032191745.1 Picea mariana | reverse complement strand
AGTGTACATACTTCTGGGGTGTAAATACTTCATGGGGTATAGACACGGCTGAAAGCAAAGAACCTCTGCATCAGGAAGATAATCAGGCTCCACAACCAACACTTGGCAAGGCTCCAAGCAGACCACGAGAAGTAGAAACACCATCCATTGTCACCACTGAGTCTAACACCATGATTGATACCACTCTGGTAAGTTCACCTTTCATAGACATTTCTTAAGAACAACCTGGTGAAGTTGAAAAGCATACTAGAGGCATTGGTTCCAAGCTCCTAAGGAAGATGAGCTATGATGGACAAGGGCTAGGCAAGAGAAGAAATGACATCTTGATTCCCATTATAGCTACATCATGGGTCATGCGTGAAGGCCTAGGCTTTGATGGTAGAATGCAAAAAACAATGACCATGAAGACCACTTTTTTGAAGGAAAAGGACATGTTGGAGTTGGCATGCTCATTAGCTAGGGCAAGAAGAAGAAGAAGACGAAGAGGTATTCATCAAACAAGATATCCCTTTTTTTTCATTGCTACAAGAAGAGGGGCCATAAAATTGTTAGTTGTCAGTACTTGGAGGCCTCTAGTTCTGTGGGAAGAAATGCTATTAGGTGGAATCTTGCTAGGACAAGCAAGCCAAGTTCCATAAGCTTCACAGGAGGAATGGAAAAAATACTTCTCCAATCCAACATCATACTCAAAGGCACATGGAGAAGAGGAGTATGTTAGGTAGTCCATGTAGAAATAACAAGACCTTTTGACACCATTGCAAGTTGAGTGGACATTGGAAAGCAAAGTATTGGAAATTTTATTTGAATCTTCACCCTATAAGTCACACAACCAATAGAAGTGTGTGGAAAGTGAAGCCTAATAGAGATAAAGAGTTGTATGCATCTCCAATTCAAGGAGGTCAATGACCTTTGGATGAGCTCTAGAGAAGTTCATGATGTGTTTGCAAGCATATGCATTCATTGGAGGGTTGTTTCCATGTTTGGAAGCCATTGATCCTAGCAAGAGAAGGCATGCCACACTTTCTCTTATGGGACTATTATGTGATGACATAGCTTGCCGGGGTTACATTAAACATATACCAAAATTCGACTTGGCTTCATTACTTGCTAAGATGAACCATCTCCAGGACTGAGAGGGAGATGGGAATGGATGTTGAGTGGAGAGTTCAGATTTGGAGGTTGCTCAGAGCTCAAAGTCAGTGAATAGACTTATCCATTGCGGGAACTAAGTGAACCAACAACTAGAGCTAGAGCCATATCCAGGACTAGAGCCAGTGGTCAAAGCCATGAGGTAGAGCTAGAGTCACAGATGTTTCCAAGAGCCAGAGTCATAGCCACGCTCCAGAGAAGAAGATAGAAGGTACATTGATACATAATGGGTTCATTCAAGATTTTGGAGAACATAAAGACTCTCAATGGGGAGGTTTGATCTGAAATGGATCCAACCTGATGAACGGGTGTAAGACTCAATATTTGTAAGAGATAATTTGATAATTTATGAAGGTTAGTTAAACTATGTAAAAGATAATGTAAATGTAAAGATAAATGCAACAAAGAAAAATTGAGAGGAAAATAAAGAATTAAATGAAATAAAAAAATGAAAAGGAGAGAAGGTTGAGGAGTGGGAATTGAAGGGTCATGGTTGTTGGCCTTCTCCTTATCCCTACCTTTCCCTATTTCTCTTATGAATTTCACTCTCAATAGGAAATTTTGGCCAAGAGAGGATGAGGTATAAAGAGCCAAGATTTTCTTCTACTATAGATTATCGAAATGAAACATTGAGCCACCATTCGAAATGGTTTTCCATTTTGGGTTTGCAAGGTAAATTTTTTGAGTTCATGGTGATTTATGTTGTGTGTATTGTTGTCATAACCTCTCGCGGGTTTGATACTCAGCTTCATATTAAGTTGTTTCCTGGTTATTTTATGGGTTAATTATGTGTATGACTTTCTTCATTACAATTAAATTACAACCTGTAATTTTGTTAATGGTCTAAAGAGATTGTCTTTCAGTTTTCATTCATAAAGTATGTTATTCATACATCCTCAATGAATGCAATAGTTATGAATTTAGCTCCATCCATTTTTTTTGACTAGGAGATCAAAGGCTACCATTTCGGAAATGTTGCAAGTAAAGTGGGAGTTACTAAATTGTTTTTATTTTATTTTATTTTATTTTAAAAAATTAGTGTTTTTCTCTTTCTTGCAAGTCACCACTTCACTCCCCGAGTTCAAAATTGTTTATTGGTCATGTATTCACTACCCCACATTTTGTATGCATCCCCTAGTCCAAATTTCTCATTGTTGGGTCGCTTCTCACTTTCCTAGGCAACTTAATTCACTTCTTAGGTGATTCAATACTTAGTTAGGTTGATTCCCACTACCTTGGGTGGATTAATTCAACCGTTGGGTGATTCAATGCTTAGTTGTTTTATTCATTTCATGCTTGGGTCGAGTTCATATTGGTCTGGTCGATCTAATTTGTACAATTGATTTAAGTCCTCTTTGGGTGTGTACTATTACCCATGGTCGAGTTTCCATTTGCTTGTATACTAGATGCCATACAACAACTGTATGGGCCATACACAATGGTAGGAGGTTGTTTGGAATCAAGGAAATCCCAATCGACTTGTCTCATGGATTCTTCTTGGTTGGTCATTGATTTCTTGGAGAGATTGTATGAATTTCTCTTTGCTCCAACGTGCTAGAATGCCAATTAATTGTAATTACTACATATCCAATTGAGATTTGAATCTCCATGGGATTGGATTGATCTAGCTTAATAATTGGTTAGTGCCTACAACATTACTCTTAGTTTGAATATATATATGTTACAATAATTTGTTGCTCTGCTTTTGATTAAATAAACAATTGCATTAAGCAAGCAAGAATTTGTTGTTAAACTAATTTATTCTCATTTGCTTGAGGGTAAATAAATCAACATAAAAAAATTTCTTGGAAACTACCGATTCATTCAACATAAGAATATAAGGTAACAATCAAATATGAAAGTACACAAAGTTTGGATAGCAAATCACACTTCACATATAAATAAGATTGAAATTACATGTACACACCAAAACTTATCACAAGTTGTACAAGATAGCTCTTCAAGCTTATCACAACTTAGGACTCTAATGCCTCTAAAACCTAGCTAGGGAATTCACCATCAATAACAAACCCTAATAAACAATAAAAAGGCCTAGCAAGGCATCCCACCAAGCTATCTAACCACACCAAAGCCTCCACAAGAAGCCAACCTCAACACCAAGAATTCCATATTTTTTCTTTTGTTACGTTTTCCTCACACAAATTATCCAAGAAAAGTGACCCACAAGAACATTGGAACTATCAATATGGATGAGTATGAACAATGTGACAAGGAGTTGATGCCAAGCATGTGAGAAACAACCAAGTCAAAAGACAATGATGATTATCATTACCTGATTCGAGGTTATCCATCATTGATGTAAATGGAAGCCAAGGTACCAAAGCCTCTAAATCAAATCCTAGAATAACTAAGATAATGTCAATATGGAAAGATTCTCTTGAAATAGAAAACATGAGAACCCATAGAAACCAACATGAGGTGCAACATATCAAGGTACAAATGTAACTAACTGACACTTTGATGTAGGGAGATGAGTAGGCCAATGAGTAGGAGGCTCTAGACTTCCCTTGGAGAGAGCATTAAGGAAGGTTGATCTAGGTAGAAATTATAAACCAAATTGACGTCATTGGACTAGCTATTTGAGGTTGGTAATTCAGAAGGTGTATTGGGGGCCAAGTAGACTTGGAGGGGATTCATGGAAAAGGATGATAGGTTGAATCAATGGTGTGTACAAAGCCCAAGAATGACAATAATAGAGGATAATTGGGTATGAATGAGTCGTATGTAATTGACCAATGTAGGCCTATAATAGGAACATAAATGAGTGAATTAGTATAGATGATTTAAACAAGGGTGAAAAGGACTACTACCATGACAAGTGATAATGTTTTGAAGATGGACCAAGACAAGCATTGTTGATTTCCCTATTTTACATAAATTAATGCTGAAATTGTTAATGGTTTTAACATTGATCTTGAAGATTATAGGGTTGATTTACTATTGTAAATTCTACTTAATGATTCCTCCAGCTTTAGTTTAGCATTGGTTGAGAAGGACAATGATCACCAACTTCCCTTGAATGCTAGGTGGTCATACTGAGATGTATTTTTTTAATTGTAAATTGATGTTTCAGGGTATTTTCATTTTATAAATAATAAAAGAATTTAGTTACATTACAAGTAAGGAAACAAGTGCCAGAGTGAAACCAAGCAACTCTAACCTACATGAGTGGAAAAAATGATTGTAGACGAAAGCGACCATGTGTGCGGCACTAGGGTGAGTTCCCTTGAGCTAATGATGAATGGAAGATTAAAATGGAAATGGTCTTTAGGACGTGATTGAGGTGAGGGAAAAATTGTATGTCACAATGAACAACATCACACAACATCATAAACCAATGTGATGAAAAAGTTGCTCAAGAGTCCATGGGAAAAAGGAAACAAAGGGATGAGAAGGAAGCACGAGACTAACTCTAGGATGTAGTCTTAAAAATGAACAAAGGATCTGTTGGGCCTCCTTTTTGTCACCCTCAACCACCTTATATTTCCTCTTTTATTGATTATTTTTCCTCTGTATGCGCATTAACCTACTCCTTATACTTGTCATTACACTCTCTTAGTCACCCCCTTGTGTACATAAGGTAAGGAGCATACAGTTTATGATTTTCATGGTTTTTAATAGTTTGAAACAGTGATTGATGATCTAATTCCTCTAATTAACTTGTTGTAAACTTCCTCGTTAAAACATGACTCTAACTCAGGCAAGGAAAACTACACAAACATTTGACATTAAAAATCGGCCAAACGATACCATAACATTTCATAGCGATCCGATACCGACATCCTACAAGTGTTTGGTACCAATTCCTAAAGACATGGATTTTTCCAGTGGAATAGAATATTGTCGATGGGCTCAAGAAAGAAGTTGGGGATCGTCATCACTTGTTCCAGATCTATGAGATACAAATTCCTTCTTCCTCATGCACTTCATTTCATGAGGACGAAGGCACCTCAACCAAGAAACAATGTGTCAACTATTTTGGAGAAACGAATATTCACTTAACTATGAACGATGTATTCACTCAAATCTGAGTTATCTTTATATTGAACTGTACTAGTTCATTTCTCTTATATAAATAGGGCATGTAGCTATCCAAAAGGAGGACATCATATGTATTGTTATGCTGCTACCTTTTTACCCTGGATACACATTTTCTGTAAGACTGCTACTCTTTGCTAAAGCATTAACATAAATTCTAGTTTGATGATTTGATGTGTTCCTTGAATTTTTACGTTCTATGAGTTTAATTAGCTACCTTGTTGGTGTCAGAAAGGTCCCATCGATCCATCTCGGTAGGCTTACTGTATATTGTTAGTTTATATTTTTTGTTCCTGTACTTGTTTTGTTGTGCATGGTAATTTAGATTTCATGTTTCGGTACATGGTTACAGTTTTGAATTTATATAGTGTGAACAAAGTGTTGAATGCATATAGATAATTAAATCCTTATGTGTAAGACGAGTGGTTGTTTTGTATGAGTGATTCTATTGTGAATTCAACATGTGTGTGGTGTACCAAGTTTCTTAAGCCATTTAATACAGTTTCATATGAGCAGTTTGCACTAGGATAGCTTCATAGATTTACAAAGATTTGTTTATTGAATTTCCAAAATTGTTTCCTTCCTAATTCCTTGCGGAAGTTGCTTTGATATTTAAATTCTAAGTGTGTTATTACAAGAACAAGTTAGGATTCCATATTCATGCTAATCTAGTTGTTGAACCATCATCCAATTGGGACACATCACCTCGTTCCACAACCTTGAAATTGTGGTACAAAAATATGGCATAAGAAGAAGAAAGGATTGAAAATCAGGGAACCAATGAGACAAAAACAGTTGGGTTTCTGATTCTAGACATTACCAGAGATGTTATCATGATCCTGAAGATCCCTACCCCACTTTCACGGTATGTCATCTGAAGATCCTGACTCTTTTCTATTTGATTTTGATATACTGTGTAGAAGTTATAATTATACAGACAATGCTCACAAGTTAAAACAATTTCCAACCACACTAAAAGATTCAACATTAAGATGGTTCATGAGTTTAGGGGAACATAAAATTTTTCTTGGGATGACATGAGGGAAACCTTTCTCCAAAAGTAACAAGATTATTGTAGACCTAGAGATGCTAGGAATGAAATCTTCAAAATGCAGCAATTTGAGGAAGAAAGCCTAGAAGACTACCTAGAGAGGCTCCTTTATAACTACCAAAAGACCAAACAAGTTTCTCTTGACACAACCACAATTATAACCATCTTTCTGAAAGGTGTAAGGGATGACTGTATGGAAGAACTAAACATCATGAACTCTGGTGATGTATACTAAAAACCATTTGCTAAGATTGTCGAGTATTGTAAAAAGTACTCCCATAGCCAAGCCAAGGCTGGAAGAAGTTTAAGAGATCCTGTAACTTGAATTTTCAAACCTGCCAGATGTGTTGTTACGAGAATGGAATTGGGAAACTTGCTAGATAGTTTCAAAACAGATATCCTAAACACAATCAACACCCAGTTGGATACCCTTAAGATCAAAAGGAAGCAAGAGGAAGAACATGTTGCTTTGGCCATTTTTTGTTCTTGGTGTAGGAAGAATCATCCCGAGAAGGAATGCCCTGTTAATGCCATAGAAGTTTGTGGGATTTGTACGGACAACCATTCTACTGAGGAATGTCCTTCACTTCCTGGACTTCAAGCCATCTATAAGGGAGGAGTAGAATTTCAAGATTCATCATATCCCCCTAAGAGGCCATGGAGGCAGCAAAACCCTAACAAGTTCGAAGACCCCTCCATGCAATATCCACAACAATAGTGGGCCCCTCATATGCTTTATTCCGAGTGGACCCCTCAGCAACCCCAAGGCCATCCTTGGCAACAAGGTTGGAGGAGGACTGCTTATGGAAATGTCCCTCTGCAACCATTCCAGACACCCTCTTATCCTACTTACCCACAATATCCTTCTAACATCTCTCAACTTTTTCTAGGGTTTAATCCAACATCATTACCCCTACCTCCTCAAAAACAAAAATAAATTACATTTCCTCTGAATCCGAACCAACAACAACAAACACAACTACCACTTAATATAAATCCTCATCGTACTACCCAAATTCCTGCACATCCCATTCCAAACCCTAATAATAGGCCAACTCAACCTGTACAAAATATTGAGTTGCAGACCTTCCCAACCTATTTGAATACCTTAGATCCATTAAATGAAATTCAATTAAGATCTGGGAGGTCTTGAATAAGACAAGTCCTACAATGGTCATCCACGAAGAACAACCAGAAAACCAACCATATGAAGAAGAAAACATACCTATTGAAGAGGAAATTCCTCCTTCCATGCCAACACGTTCTACTTCACAACCCGAACCATCTTAGGAACCAATCGACCTCCTTATCCATAAAGGTTTCTTATAAAGAAGCATGAGGTGCCCTTAGGATACGACTTAGAAGTTGAATTAAGAAACATATGTGTAAAGATTCCCTTGCTACAAGCTATCAAGGACATTCCCATTTATGCCAAAATTGTAAGGGACCTTTGCATCAAGAAACCTGGAAGAAAAAGAAAATATCCTCTTATCATATGGATGGTTGGACAATTATCAGAAATCATATCAGTAATGCCATCTAAATACAATGATCCAGGGAACCCAATGGTAACCATACAAATAAATGGCATTTCTTTATCAGATACACTTGTTGATCTAGGAGAAACAATAAATGTCATGCATGTAGATACTATGCAAAAGTTGCAATTGAATCACTTGAGACCAACACAGACCCTATTGGAATTAGCAGATAAATCAGTCATTGGACCAGCTGGAAGTTTGGATGATATAACAGTCACCCTAGCTTCCTGGGAGTACCTCGTATACTTTCTAGTGATTCATCCAAAATCCTCCAAACCTGGAAACCTAGTTGTACTTGTCCGACCTTGGTTGGCCATTGCTGATGCATTCATTGGCTGTCAGTTTGGAGAGATGATAATTTCCAATGGGTCTCAAAGTCAAAAGCTTTCTCTATTTCCTCCTTCCCAACTAGCTATCGAAGTTCCTTTGTGGTTAGAAAACCCATATGGGGAGGAGGAATGTGCCCAACCTTTGTTAACATTTGAACAATCAAAAGGCTTTCAAGAACAAACTGAAGACCAAGTCTTAAACCAATTCTTAGCTGCAATGGAATGCATTGAATAGCCAAAATATTTTCAGGAATACAAGCACATTTTCAGCTCTGAATTCCAGGAAACCTATCATCCTTCCACCTCCACATTGTTTACTATATCAACGATAAGTGAAGACAGGGAGTCACCAATTCACCATGTTGAAATAATCCTTGGACAATGTCTATACATCAACTCTAGCCTGGAAACTAAGCAACAAAAACAATTGAATCAAATGATTTAGAGACAGTTTGGTGCTTTTGCATGGGACTATTCTGACATGAAAGGGATTCACCCGAATACTTGTATACACCACATTTACACTAACGATCAAATCAAACATGTTAGGCAACCTCAAAGAAGGATGAATATAGCCCTGAAGGATATAGTGAAAGAGGAGCTCCAAAAGCTCCTACATGTCAACTTTATTTATCCTATTTTAGAGTAAGTGGGTATCTCCGCTAGTCAACGTTCCTAAGAAAAATGGCAAGTGGAGGATTTGTGTGGACTTTAGAGAGTTGAATAAGGCCACCTTTAGAGACTATTTTCCCTTACCTTTCATAGACCAAGTGTTGGACACTTTGTCTAGAAAAAGGTACTTTTCCTTCTTGGATGGATTCAGTGGCTATAAACAAATTCAAATTACACTGGAAGATCAAGATAAGAACGCATTCACTTTCCCCTAGGGCACTTATGCTTATAGGGTTCTTCCCTTCGGTCTATGCAACGCCCCTACCACCTTTTAGAGGGTTGTCCTGACCATCTTTTTTGACTTGACCCGTGACTGTGTGGAAGTCTATATGGATGACCTCACAATATATCGAGAGGA
This sequence comes from Picea mariana, assembly GCA_032191745.1. Classification (NCBI taxonomy): domain Eukaryota; kingdom Viridiplantae; phylum Streptophyta; class Pinopsida; order Pinales; family Pinaceae; genus Picea; species Picea mariana. The sequence goes on along the minus strand of JASDQU010589189.1, from coordinate 57,856 downwards.
TTTTCAGCAAGATTTAGACAACCTAGAGAAAGTATTAATCATGTGTCAAGAGATCCATCTCTCCATGAGCCATGAAAAATACAGAATGATTCTCACCGAGGGGATTGTTTTAGGCTATCACATTTCTAGTACAGGGATAAAAGTGGATCCTGCTAAGATTGAAATCATTTCTCGGATTGTAAACCCTAGTTCCCAAAAAGAGGTTAGAAGCTTCTTAGGGCATTCCGGATATTATAGAAGGTTCATCGAAAATTTCACAAGATTGGTTGCCCCAATGTTCAAATTGCTAGCCAAGGATGTTGAATTCCATTGGGATTCCCAATGCCAAGCTGCCTTTGAGACATTAAAAGAAAAACTTTCAACTGCCCCAATCCTGAGAGGGCCAAATTGGTCCCTCCCTTTTCATTGCATCGATGTCTCATATATAGCTCTTGGGGTTGTTTTGGGCCAAAGAGAAAACCGGGTCATGTATGCTATCTATTTTGTCAGTAAAAATCTTTCTCCCGTTGAGCTAAATTACACTGTTATCAAAAAATATTTCTTAGTAGTAGTTCATGCCATCAATAAATTTAGGCATTATATAACTGGATACAAAGTTTTTGTACAAACTGATCACTCAACCATTAGGTTTTTAATGAATAAACCTGTCACAAATGCTCGAGCTACTAGGTGGTTGCTAGTACTGCAAGAATTTAATATTACTATCATAGATAGGCCTAGAAGAGATAATATCATGTTGCTTATTTTTTGTCCAAACTCATTCATACAGATGATGATGTACCAGTTAACAATAATTTTCTTGATGAAAATTTGTTTGTTATTTCTACTTACCTTCCTTGGTTTGCAGATATGGCCAATTATCTAGTAACATGAAAATTACCTCAAAAATTGTCTTCTCGAGAAAAACAAAAAATCATACAGCTAAGTGCTAATTACATGTGGTATGACGATTGTTTGTACCGCACTGGACCTGACTCGATGATTAGAATATGCGTGCGGGAAGATGGAATGCATGGTATTCCTCAAGCTTGCCATGATGGACCATGTGGTGGAAATTTTGCTGATAAAAGGACAACATACAAAGTACTGGAATCATGTTATTATTGACCAACCATTTTTAAAGATACAAAGAAGTATTTGGCTAGTTGTGATGACTGCCAGAGGATGGGAAATCCAATTTCAGCCGATGAGATGCCACTTTAGACACAAGTAGTGAGCATTAGATTTCGTAGGACCAATATCTCCCATGTCTAAAAAGAAAAAGGTACATATTAGTTTGCATAGATTATGTAACAAAATGGGTAGAGGCCAAAACTTTATATTCCGCTAATGAATAATATGTTGTTGATTTACTATTTGAAGACATATTTGTCCATTTTGGTGTACCTAGAGAAATAGTAACAGATCAAGGAACTCAATTCACCTCTAAATTGGTCAAAGCTATCACAAAACGGTATCAGATCGAACATCAGAAGTCTACACCTTACCACCCCTAAGAAAATGGGCAAGTGGAGTCTACAAATAAGGTGATAGAAGCCATTCTCACCAAGACAGTTCAGTTGTACCATAAAGACTGGGCTGATAGGTTGCCTGAAGCCTTATGGGCTTACCAAATAGTCTAGAGAAATACAACCGATAATACCCCTTATGAATTGGTATATGGGAAATGAGTTTTGCTCCCCATAGAATTTGAAGTAAAAACTTTCAAAACAACCATGCAATTGGGAATGGATCTAGATGAGGCACAAAAGCATAGATTAATGCAATTGAATGAATTTGATGAGGTTAGGCAAGATGCTCTTAAAAGAATGATGTTAGTTTAGGCCCAGAGAGCTAAATGGCATGACAAATTCATTAAGAAAAAGTCGTTTCATCCAGGTGATTGGGCCTTGTTTTATGACAACAGGGTCAAAAATTTTAAAGACAAACTTTCAACACAATGGTTGGGACCTTATGAAGTGGATACGTTTTATGACAATGGTTCGATTAAAATAAAATCTTTTGATTCAGATCAAACTTTTTCTGTGGTAAATGGGCACCGATTAAAAGTTTATCATAAGCCTTTGTCTAAAGAGGATTTTGGCATTGATGTTCTTCAAAAATCTGAAATGCAATTGGTAAGTGAGGGGGATGCTCCTCCTGTGGATCCATCACTATAAGTTTCTTGTCATTTAATTTTGTATATATATAGAGAGAGAGAGAAAGAGAGAGAGAATTTTGTTTGATTAAATAAATTGAGTTGACCATGTTCCTTCGCTCGCTGCTAATTAAATCATGAGGAGGATATCTACCATGTGTAATTTTATTCCTTTATCCGACCTTCACTGACCACTTACGAAAAATGAACCCCCCTGGAGTTTTTTTTAAGTTTTTCAAACTCCTTAAAATTGAAAACACTGGTGTGCAGGAAGTGGCCCAGGCTCGAGAAAAATCCACATGACAGTAATGAGAGTTTTCTTTAAGTTTTTCATACTTCTTAAAATTGAAAATACCGGCAAACCGGCAAGTAGGAACTGGCCCGGGCTCGAGAAAAATCCACGGGAAAGTAATGGGAGTTTTTTTTAAGTTTTTCAGAGTCCTTAAAATTGAAAATACCAACGAGCAAGAATTGACCCGGGCAGATGAAAAATCCACGAGACAGTAGTAGTTAGGTTTTGTTGTGCTAATAAAATGGAGAGTGTCAACAAGATGGTTTGATGGCTTGTTTGATTCCAAAAAGAGAAGGTTTCTGCACCTTAGCAGCAGAAGGCTTCCCAGCGGTGGCTACGTTCTCGTTACAGAGGTTGGAGCCCGGTCATTGAATCCTTTGCCTCATTGTTCATCACTTCCGCTGCAATTTTAAATTTTCTTTTACAAGTGTGACCTTTCCAGTTTTCAAGGAGTCATACTTCAACAAACTAGTAGAATTTGCCAGCACCAGTCTAAAAATCCGAAGATTCCAACAAACATCATGATCCTGATGTGTTTTAGTTCCAAGGACTACAAAAGATCTGGCACCTCAGCATCTAAATCAGGTATTTCGGTCCTACTATCCAACACTCTGATAGCACGCTTCGGTACCAGCCAATCAATCCGGAACTCCAATGATACATTCTGGTAAAAGCGTCCACAATTTAACATGATCTGGTATTGACACTAATAAGCAACAAGTAACGTGACCATTGTCCTGCACCTCACGCAATCATAATTAGCAGGGTCACTTCAAGTAAGTTGGAGGTACAGAAAAATCTACCTCTTTCTTTATATTAATGAACATCTAAATTGTAGGTTGAACTGTTCATTATTTTTATGTACACATCCCACTACTCGTACAAACACTATACCCGCCACTAAGTACACCACTCTCAACCCGCTAAATAAACCATTCCTTGCCTGTCATAATTTTATCCGATACTTGCGCTAACCATCTCTGTCAACAGTTTCTAGTGCCAAAACACCCGGACCCTGACTAGACAAAGGGGATTCCTCTCGGTTGGATCAAGCGAGAATGGTGGACCATGTTAGTCATCCTACATAAGTTTTTAACATGCGAGGGCAGGTATGTTGTCACTTTCCTGTATCATTTGAGATTGTTGTTACATTTCGAAGGCGGTCTGCAAATCAATTTCCCATACTTTCTATGGATGAGTTTGAGCAAATGGCTAGAGGAGTAAAGTCAGCCTGCAAGAACCCTGAGACGAGTTTGTATCATCATGGCTTAATTAAGCTTTTGTTCATGAATGAACTAAGGAAGAGAGACTGTAGTTGGAAATAGTTTTTAACTAAGGATTTTCCAGAAGAAATGGGGACAAAGGCAAAGAGTGAACCCCTGACTGTACATGAATCCAAGAAAAATAAATCAGTGGGTACTCCAAAATCTTAAGAAAATGTTAAAGGAGAAGAATCTAGCAAGAAGACAAGAAGTAGTGGGAAGAAGAGGAAAAAGACAGACAACGAAACAAGGGAGGTTACGACCAGCACTCCAGAGATAATTGAAAAGTCTCACCATGGAGATAAGTCAAAATTGAAAGAAACCCTTGAGTCGAAAGCCAGTGTTAAGAAGAAAATTAAGACCCCTGGAGGAGCCAGTACGGGACAATCCACTCGGTCAACCAAGAGCAAAGTGAAGACGGTGGAAGAAAATTTGAGTTTTGTACCTGCACCTGAGTCCACAGTGAAGCAAACAAACAGAAAAAGAAGGTGACTGCTTGATGACGAAACTGATACTTCTCTTCCAGAAACCCTTGTCATTGAGAATATAGAGGAACAAGAATAGGAATACGTCTCTACTCAATTACGTCCCACTTGTAGAGTCACCAATAGTATGGTCCAGTAGAAGGAAGCCCCTCAGCTTGAGCCTCGACAAGAGGAGCCAATTGATATCTCAACTTCACAAGAAGAGGGAGATTTTACCACAAACACAAAACAAAACCCACCATCACTTGCTACAGAGTGGTGTCTATCTACAAAATATTTTGGAGAAACCAATGGAACGAAGAAGCCTACTCCAAATACTTTAGAGGGTTTGATGGCCAAATGCAAACGTAAGGTAGAAGTCGAAATGAAGATAGTACCTGAGCCCCTTGACAATCTGATCAAGAAACATATGAGAGCTAGAATGGAACGACTCCAAAAGCATAATGAAAAGTTGAAAGAGGAAGTTAGGGAATATATTATTCTAGATGGACATATTAAAAGAGAGAATGAGTTGCTGAAAGCTCAGAGTCAAAAGTTGTAGAATAAGAAAGCAAAACTCGCTGCCAAGCTTAAGAAGGTCCTCTGCTTAGGTAGGAAATGGGAAAGGAAAGCTAAACGACAAATAGCCTACAATAGAGTGCTCAAGAAGAATCTTAGGCACATGAACACAGGGGAAGCTCCATGGCTTGATCTTCTGGCTCATGCAACATGTCCTTGACCAAGAAGAGACAATACCAGTTTTGCAATTTTGAAGACAATTATTTGCATGAAGACATGCAATGGATTAGGTATGGGGGAATGTTGGGCCTCCTTTTTGTCACCCTCAACCACCTTATCTTGCCTATTTTATTGATTATTTTTCCTATGTATGCACGTTAACCTACTCCTTATACTTGTCATTACACTCTCTTAGTCACCCCCTTGTGTACATAAGGTAAGGAGCATACAGTTTATGATTTTCCTAGTTTTAATAGTTTGAAATGATGATTGATGGTCTAATTCCTCTAATTAACTTGTTGTGAACTTCCTCGTTAAGACATGACTCTAACTCAGGAAAGGCAGATTACACATGCGTCAAACATTAAAAAACAACCAAACGATACCATAACATTTCATAACTATCTGATACCGACATCTTACAGGCGTCCGGTACTAGTTCCTAAAAACATGGATTTTGCGAGCTGAATGGAATATTGTCGATGGGCTCGAGAAAGCAGTTGTGGATTGTCATCAACCGTTCCAGATCTACGAGATACAAATGTCGTCTTCCTCATGCACTTCGTTTCATGAGGACGAAGACACCTCAACCAAGAAACAATGTGCCAACTATTTTGGAGAAATGAATATTCACTTAACTATGAATGATATATTTGCTCAGATCTGAGCTATCTTTAGCTTTAATTGTACTAGGTTGTTTCTCTTATATAAAGAGGGCCTGAAGGTATCCAAAAGGAGGACATCATATGTATTGTTATGCTGCTACTTTTTTACCCTAGATACACATTTTTTGTAAGATCGCTACTCTTTGTTGAAGCATTAACATAAATTCTAGTTTGATGATTTGATGTGTTCTTTGAAGTTTTACATTCTGTGAGTTTAATTAGCTACCTTGTTGGTATCGGCAAGGGTCCACTGATCCAGCTCGGTAGGCTTATTGTATATTGTTACTCTAGATTTCATGTTCCTGTACCTGTTTTGTTGTGCATGGTAATTTAGATTTCTTGTTCCGGTATCTGTGTTACAGTTTTGAATTTATATAGTGTGAATAGAGTGTTGAATGCATATAGATAATTAAATCCTCGTTTGTAAGATGAGTGGTTGTTTTATATGAGTGATTCTATTGTGATTTCAGTACGTGTGTGGTGTACCAGGTTCTTAAGCCATTTAATGTAGTTTCATACGAGCAGTTTGCACTAAGATAGTTTCATAGATTTACATAGATTTGTTTATTGAATTTCCAAAATTGTTTTCTTTCTAATTTCTTGCAGAAGTTGCTTTGAGATTTAAATTCTAAGTGTTTTATTACATGAACAATTAAGGATTCCATCTTTCGTACTCCATGAGACAGTAAATGGAAATCCTTGGCACAATATTTCCTGAATTTGCAAAAACATAGTAGTTTCCATATTTCATGTTATTTTCTAGATTTCTTTCTTTGAGCAGTATTATTTAGTTTAGAAGGGTGTGTGAAGAACATGATAGAGAGATTTCAGTTCTATTGTGATTGAATCATTTACCTTTGAGTTTATTTCACATTAACTTTAGATCTAAGATTGTGACTAATGCTTGGTTAAAACATAGTTTAAGTTTAGTATTGATCTATAATCCACTATACTGATTGATCATAGTTAGATTACCTGCTTCCGACCCATATAGTGTAACAAGTCTATTGATTATGAATCTCGGTCGATAAATTAATGCTTGATTATATATATACATATAATTGCACCAACATGATCCTATTCGGGATAAAGTGACATGGGCTCCAACATGAAATATGGTATTTGTTAGAATATGAAGAATTGTGTGCTCATTTTACCATTGCCAATACCCTTGTCACCCAACCATAGGCCGAAGCCACCCTCCAAGCACCTTAACCTTGACAAAGAATCACTCCGGAAGCAAACCCTAGGCTAGATAGCCAAACAAAGAGTAGTGCACCTTTCCCCAAGGATAGCGCACCAACAAGAGATGATCAGATAGTCCAAACCCTAGCCAAGAGATAGTCCAAGCCAAAACATAATTGCTAGCTGCAACAACTGCACCAACAACTCTCTTCCAAACCTGTGCGGAAGACTGCAACTGCACTGCGCAGAACTGGCTCTTTGCAACTGCTGAGATGTGTCAAATGAGAGACTGGTGCCTTGTATTTATAGTGGTTTTGACAGAATTACTGAGGTTGACTTCCCTTCTGGGTACCTGCCTGTTCAGTATATATTAATTCTTTTGGCCGACTTCTTCTCTTGAAGGATAATAACCTAATACATATTATCTTCTTGAGCTGACACGTCTTCTAGGGTTATTAGCCAACTCATTAGGGTTTCTCTTGCTTCTCGGAGTCTTCTATTCTCGTCAAGGTTACACGTGGAGGTAAATACTTCCTGCAGCTACCATAATATCAACACTCCCTCCTAGCTAGGGAGGTATTACAGGTAATGGTCTTGAGCACAAAAACATACCATTTACCCGGTAGCATCAACATAGTCGTCTAGACTATCTCATGACTAGATCATGAGCATCACCATCACCATCAGTGTCATCAACTGCATTATCTCTCGAAACCATACTTCATCTAAGTAATCAGACATGATGCTGGATAAGTCACTCACACTATAGAGTGATACAAGAGCCATTCTTATAATCTAGAAGAGTAAGTGCTCTAAACCATTTTTCGTCTGGAAACTCTCTGTTCATCATTCATCTGGATGATGATTATCTCCAATAAACTGCTGATAGTCTTCAAGGTAATCAGAACAAAAATTGAAAACAACTGTGTCTATCCATAGCAGTACATAACTACAATCCAGTGGTACACTACCACACCAAGAAACACACAAGTACTTGATCGGCAACATATAGTCACGAACAGTGGAACATATCCACCACAGTAGTATACATATACTGTCTTCATAACAATCATCTGATAGCAACCTGTACAAAAATAATGTTATGATATAAACTAAATTATCTGGGCCAATCTTTCACTTAAATCTGTGAGATTTGAAAGAATATCTGCCCTCAGAGTAGAACAATGAGATATCTGGACTATTCTTCTCAAGCAAGGAAGAATAACTGTCATGTCTTCTGAACCTGGACCATTCCCCACCTTGGGCCATTCTTCCTACACTAATCAAAGTGCACCCTGGAGAGAATGTATAAACCCTAAGGAATGTCTGTCCCTGATTGCTGAGCCTGGAACATTCCTCACCCTGGTCCATTCCTCCTACACTAATCAAAGTGCAC
>JASDQU010589189.1:31715-42471 GCA_032191745.1 Picea mariana | reverse complement strand
AAGTAAAAATCATATCTTGGCCTTGAGTACAATGACCGTGTCATAGTCATGGATTTCCAGTTCAATAGAACAAATGAACATGAACATGAACGTGAACATTTCATAATTTTATTTGAGAAAGAGTGTTCTTTCCTTGTCCTTATGTTCGAATATATTTCTTGTTCCCTTGGGATACATATAATGGTTTGGGATTTCAATAATGAACACGAGCATTTCATAATTTCATTGGATAAAGAGTGTTCTCGCATTGTCTTTATGTTGGATATATTTCTCGTTCCCTTGGGACATATATAATTGTTTGGTATCTCAATAATCTAGGTCCCTTGAACACATATTTTTGTTTTCCCTTGGATTAGGTGTTGTTATCCCCCGATAAAAAAAACCTTTTTAGTGACATTAAGAACCATAACCCCCTAGCTATGACTTTGGCTAAAAAATACTACATGGATTAGAAGTTGCAATGCATGAACGAAAACCGACAATTGGTAAGCATGCAAGATGAATAGGAAGACTTGGTGTGCAAGATGGACGACAAGTGACATCTAGTAAAAGGTTCATCTCTTTAATGTGGATAATATTTCCAAGAGAACTATAGCTATTGTATTAGTGTTTATGAAGTACCATTTGTATTAGTGTTTATGAAATACCCTTCCACACTGACAATAAGACAACAATTTAAGTTAAACGGTCACTCAGGGTGCGATTAATATCATTGCATAGACATGTAATCACTTAATCATTATATTACCTGCCACATGAATTGACTAACCATTGAAAAAGGTGAATTTAGTGAGGATAAAATCACAAAAAGTTTTTATAAAATAATAATTTAATTAAATATATTTTTACAATGATAGTCTCTATATCAAAAATATTGACTACTTTTGTACATTGTGTAGTGGCTCTCTTGCATGTACGTATCATATTGGATTTGTTGTATAAAAACCCATTAATTTTTTATGAAAACAAGGCTATGTAGCAGTGTAGTCCTTGTCGGGTTGAATTGGGATAGGAAAAAGTAGCGGAGGTAGATGGAAAATGCAGTGGAGATGTGGTAAGTAGCATGAAGTACATGTGGTATCCATGCAGTAAATGACACGTGGCCTCTAGAGCCCCATTTATTTTTTGAAAGTATATAACAAAATACAATTTGTGCATAGTGGAAGATAAAAATTTATGACGACACAAATATGAAAGGAGATAAAAAAATAGTTTAGTTTGAAATATATTAAATAAGTTACATGTTCCTAGAAATTTAAATGCATTTGTCATATAGACTGGTGAAAGATAAAAATGTATGAGGACATAAATATAAAAGGAGATAAAAAACAGTTTTATTTGAAATATATCAAAAAATGAAAGTCTGTTACATATTCCTGGAAATTTCAATATGTACAAGAAACACGACTGTAGAAACAAGAAGTGGGCAACGATAGAGTGCAATACCTGAAAATAAATAAATTTAAAGGTATCAGTCTTTGGCTAGACATTTCTATTTAAAGAAGTGGAATAAATGGGTTGATAAACAAAGTAGGATGCGATCAATAGAATTACATTGATGGTACATATGACCCCTTTTTCTATTTGCTTGTGGATGCCTTTTCATTGATGTCGTCAACAATTGCTGGAATCGTGGAAACTGCCTGTTGCCTTTCATCGATGACCTCCAATTCCCTTTCAAGCCATTCTTCAATGTAGCTTCTCATTGGGGCGACGTTGATCTCATTTTGGATTTTTATATTAAAAAGTTCATTTTATAATTCCCCGAAGTCGATAGAAAGATTACGCAGAGCCCGATCAATTTCCTCATTCTGTACTGAATAATCGACTAGACAGTCGTCGACGTCATCTTGACCATATTCAAGGATGTTGTAAATTTTTTTCAAAGACAACGCCTTAGACATATCAACCTGTTTATCGAAGTCTTGTAGCTAAGGGCAAGGAGTTCATGATTAAGTTGGGGTCTTGGAAGTCGTTGGTCCTTCTGACTAAGTTTATTTTGGACAACTTTGTGAATAATTTTTCTTTCTTTGATATGGATTTTTCACATGACTGAACAGTGAGATGTAGGTTCTTCACTTTTTCTTTCCAGCATGCATTTAATTGACTGATCTGGTTTTTGGATGGAATATCTTGTTGTCTTCTTCTTGTTTTTGTCATGTTGTTGACAATGGTGCCAAAAGAAAGGACCGTGTTTCAATAGAATTTTTTTTCATCTTTTAACTCGAAGTGCAGAGGTGGTGGGCACAGAAAACAACGACTAGGAATTGGAATTTTTCTGAACCTGCCAACCCGACGATCCGCGAAAGAGATTGTAATAAATGGCTGTGGAAAGCGGGCAGATGGGCATCAAAATAGGCTGACAAGGGTCCTAGAGGAGACATGAGGGCCTGACGGTCAAATTGTATTGATCAGAAATTTTAGTGCATGTTGTGTAACACGAAAGAGGGCTGATGTAAGAGTCCAGAAGTCAATTTATATATCTTGGAAGCAGGGGGGACTGTTTGCAGGTCAAGGAACACTGTAAGTGCAGTCCACATGTCCAGGAATCCATAAGAAAAAAAATTCGGGTAAGTATGGAACTGGAGGCGTGAAAGAGATTCCAAGAAATGGTGAAATATGGGAAGCGGACGTAGGGGCTTCAAAATGGGGTGACAATAGGTCCCCAGGAGACGTGAGGAGCCAAAGGTCAAATTGCAGGTCTCAAAACTTTCATGTGCAACCTATGTATCACGGAAGAGGGTATGATGTGGGAGTGCGAGATATTCAGATCTCGCTATAGAGATTGCATGCGCATAAGATTATTCGGTCCAAAAATGATATCAAATTGTTTGATGCAAAGGTCGATGCGTGCTGCTCTATGGAACCTTGTGGGCTCTTGCTTGCGGCTTGTTTGGAGTTTACTTGGTTCTTGGTTGTATGCTTTGTCTATCAATTTGTATATCGCGGAACTCCAAGTGTTGTTTGCAGGACACAGAACAATAGAATTGCAATTTTTTAGCCAACCAGCGCGCAAGTCCGCCTGTCAATTTGTATAGCGTGGAACTCTGGGTGTTGTTTGTAGGACACGAAACTATAGAGGACATGATTTTCCCTTTAATATAACCTTTGACACAAATGTAGTATGTGGCTCATTTTAGCACTTTTCCATTCGTAAACAATCACAATCTTGATCCCGCCAACCCTGGAGTCCATCTGTCAATTTGTATATCATGGAACTCCGAGTGTTGTTTGGAGGACACAGAACAATAGAAGTGCAATGTTGAGTCAGCCAGCTCACAAGTATGCCTGTCAATTTGTATATCGCAGAACTATGGGTGCTACTTGTAGGACACAGAACAATAGAGGCCCAATTTTGAGCCCGCCATCCCAAGAACCCGCGATCCAAAAAGTGGATAAGTATGGAATGAGGGATCTGTACATGAGGGAACCCTTTTCAACCTATTTTGAAACCCGTGGTGGAGGTCCGTATGCTATTTGCAGTCGGCGAAACAATGGAAGTTCAATATAGAGCCCGGGTGTCCAGGAATTCGTGATCTGAAAAGTGCCTAGGCATCAAATGGATATTGGTTGGTCGGAGTCACATTTTTGGAAAAACGACTAAGTAAAGAGAAAGAGAGAGTAGAGGGGAAAAATAAACAATAATTTGGTCAAGTATAGAAGAGGGAAAAAAGGTCCAATATATTCAAATTTGCAATAGATATTCCATTTCCTGGAAAGATCTTTTCTGTATGTTGCTAGATAAGTTATATACATATTGCATATACTTGGAAAGAAATATGAAGGTAGCGACCATAGGAAACAACATCTAGAAATTTTAAATTTCCTGAACCCGTGAACTCGACGATCGACCAAAGAGATGTCAATAAATTTTCAAGTGTGGAAAGTGATCGAGCGAGCTTTAAAATAGAGTGACAGGTTCCCGAGGAGCCGTAAGGCCCCGATTGTCAAATTGTATATATTAGAACATTTTGGTGAAAAATGTGTAACACAAAGGAGGGGATGATGTGGGAGTCCAGAAGTAAATCTGCATTATGTAGAAGCTAGAGTGCTATTTGCAGATCACAGAACAATGGAAAGTGCAATTTAGAAAAAGGGGAAGCGCTCAATCGAAACGTGTGAATATGCCAACCCACCCAGCAAGGCGTTTAAAAAAAAAATGATTAAGTAACCAGAAAGAGAAACTACATGGGATAAAAGAGTGGGGAAATAGAAAAGCGGAGGGCAATTTTCGTAAGCGCGTATTGGTTTCAAACAAGCCCCATTGTTGCAAAACCATCATTTTCTAGTGATCGTCAACAAATGCTTTGTTGAAGATTAGATTTTATTGCAACTTGTGGGTGTAAGTGTGTTCTTGATACATTCTTCCATGATTGAAACATATTAACTCAAGTATCAAACTTCTTGCATTATGGGTTGTTAGCATTAAATCTTAGTAATTGCATGTCTAGAAATAAGAATGATGATCTTGCTGCAACATTGGGATTTGGTATTGCTATGTTCTATCTGCATTACGAATATAATTGAACGTTGGTTTGAAACTGTGTGTAATTCATTTTTTGATTGCATAAAAGCCTAATGGATCGACACAGTACATTGTCATATAATTGTTAGATGCTCCATTTTAGAACAAATTACCTAATAAAATACAATATTGAAGAACTATGAGACTACTGAACCATGCCAATGAGAAGAGGCATTAAATCCAGAAAAGAAGCAATAATCAAGACTCCAAGACAAATTTTTTTAATAGCAAGTCCATAAAAAAAAAAAACACTGAGCACTATATATCTATCCTTAGAAATTGGACCCAGTTCTTTGGGACAAAAAATTGAACATATCTGTCACAAACAGAGGCACAGGATCCGCAACATGCAGGAACCATTGAGATTCTCTTCAACATACATACAAAACTGATTACCATGCCTTTTTTTTTAGGAAATCCTTGCAGTTTTCTCCTCGATGGATCATCCTGTGGTAAAATTGATAGTTCTAAGAAGCTTCCCATGAGGAAGAAGATGAAAAATGTTGCAGGGAAAATGGAATAGCTCTTAAATAAAAGTTAGGACACACCAAGAAACCGCCTCTCCACAGTCAAAAACTTCAGGGACACAGGTTGCAAGTGCAATTCCAGAGGCCCAAATTAGTCCATTCTGGGTGGAAGGAGATGACTAGTAAGAATATGCCTTGCACCGGTGGGAGTTCTAGTCCTCATTCCCTAGGATGTTAATTGTATATCCATAGAATAGGACAGTAGTCACACAATTGAATAGTTTTTTGGCTTGAAATATATCTCTGGGAGAATCAACATATCATTTCCTTATAGTGAAAGACTTTTTCCCAGAACAGACTAATTTGGACCTCTGGAATTCCTACTTTCGTGCTGCAAAGTGGCTATTCCGTTTAGTGTCAGTTTCTTTTCTGAAACTCCTTCTTTTGGTGTTCCCAGGACTATCATCGCTGAGCTGGGAAGTTCCACCCGTTATGGTTGATTTCAATTTGGGTGCACGAGTGGGAACAATCTCTGCATTTCCATCATCCATTATTGTATCATCTTCTATTAGATCATCTTCTTTCATCTCTGAATCCATGGCATCAACCTCTACGCTAGCCATCAATGCAACTAGGCAGGTTCTCTGAGCAAGAAGGGTTGCCTTGGAATTATTTGGATTGAAATATATCTCTCAGTGTACCAAGGGACCATCTCCTTTTTTGCTCCTGGGCAAAGGGAGATGAGTAGTAAGAATATACCTTGGAACACTAGAACCTCTGGCCATCATGCCTAAGGGTATTTACTGTATCTGGACAGAACTGCTACCACAAGTTAACAAGAATTTCCGTTTGCTCCAGATGATGTTTGAAATGAAAATTGGGGAGGGATAATATAACCCTCCACAAATCCTGGTTTAATGCATATCAATGGAATATTTCTTCGAGCCTTTCCATGATCAATGACAATCTCCAAGGTTCGTGCGTAATTAGTTGTTACCATTAAATCTCACTAATTTCATATTTAGAAAAAAGTGTGAAGGTGGCGGTGACGGTGAAGAGGAATTAAGAATTAGAGATTTCTTAAAGGCGCCAAGCGGTCGATGCATGAAAGAGATTGCATCATGTTTGAAATGAATACTTGGAAAGGATAACACTCTTCTCTGCAAATCTTGGTTTAATTCATAGTAATGACAAATCTTCTTCGACCTTCTGGACATTAATTACAATCTTAATGGTTCCTACATGATGAACTACTAGCATTGATGCTTAATAATTGCATATCTAGAAAGAAGTACAAAGTTAGAGGGGATGGCGAAGAGCAAGCAAGCATTGTACATTTCCTCAACCCGCCAACCCGCAAAACATGTTCCAAGAAATTCCCAAGTATGGAAAGCGGTTGGGTGGGTTACAAAAAAAAGGGTCACAAGATATACCCAGGAGACGTGAGGGGTCGATGGTCAAATTGTACCTCAGTGATAGATATCATCCATCAATTTGTATATCGCAGAATTTCGGGTGCTTGTACGTAGGGGAACAGTGGAAGCGCAATGTTGAGAGGATAATTTGTATATTGCAGAACTTCGGGTGTTGTATATAAAGCATGAGACATTTAGAAAAAGTACCAAGTAAAAAGAAAGTGAAAGAAAATGATATGAAGGGGAATTTGTTTGCTAATTTATAAATTGCGGAAGTCCGGGTGCTATTTGCAGGCAACGAAACAATGGAAACACAATGTTGAACTCGCCTATGCGGGAACCTGTGATTCAAAAAGTTTGTTCAATATGAAACGGGGAAGCGGTCAGTCGGGATGGTGATGTAAAAGTAGAGGCCATTATGGATCCAGTGAAAGTAGAGGCCATTATGGAATTTCCAACATCGATATATGTACAAGCAACACGTAGCTTTATGGGTTTAGCAGGATATTACCGACGGTTCGTCGAAGTTTTTTCGAAGACAGCTAATCCGATTACAGAACTTCAAAAGAAAAACAAGAAGTTTGTTTGGACAGAGAAATGCATGGAATCATTTCAAAAGCTTAAAGAGTTGTTGACCATAACACCAATACTGAAAGTCCCCGACATGGACAAGGAATTCTTGGTATGCACTTCGGATTCATCCAAGGAAGGTTGAGGTGTAGTTTTGATGTAAGACATTTAAGTGATCACTTACATTTCAAGGAAATTGAGAAAGCATGAAGAGAAATACACAACACATGACATGGAGTTATTAGCAATTGTATATGCCTTGAGATTTTTGAGACATTATCTGATTGGAAAAAAATCGAATTAAAGAAATATTACCGTGGATTGCAACATACATTTACGCAGAGTGACTTGAACGCATGACAGAGGCGCTGGTCAGAATTACTTAGTGAATACGACTTTGGGATTACTTACATTAAAGGAATGATGAACAGAGTGGCAGATGCGTTGGGTCAGAGACCACACATATTCTCAGTAATACTTCTTAAAACGAATCTTCAAGAAAATATTCAAACTTGACAGATCGACGATGACTGGTATAAAGAAGTTAAGGATAATATTCAAAAAAATACCATGATGGTACTGAAGAAGGTTATTCTTTAGAAAATGATGGATTGTTGACATTTAACGGAATAATTTACGTACCACCTAACGACAAATTAAGAATTTTGATCTCAAGCGAAGCTCATAGAGAAGTGCACATGGCTCATCCAGAAACATGAATATGAAGGTAGACCTTAAGCCTTTATTCTTTTGGAAGGGAATGAAAGAAGACATAGTTAGTTACTCGACGAGATATCTAGAATGTCAACAAGTGAAGGCTAAACATAAACATCCAACAAGATTGTTACAACCACACGCTATTCCTTAATCGAAATGGGAAGTCATTTAAATAGACTTTATTGTTGGATTTCCACTAACGACAAGGAGAAACGACTCAATTTTTGTGGTAGTTGACACTCTGACGAAGAGTGCACACTTTATTCCAGTGCGTATGACGTATCGGGTGCTAGACATAGTTAGAGTATTTTTCAGTGAGATTGTGAGATTACATGGTGTACCAAGAAGGATCATATCCGATCGAGGATTGATGTTTACAAGACAGTTTTAGAATAGTTTCCAAGAGGCCTTGGGAACACAACTAAACTTTAGAAAAACATATTACCCAAAGACAGATGGGAAAACAAAAAGAATGAACCATATTTTGGAGGATATGTTGTGTATGTATTTAATGGACCAACATAAACGTTGGCAAGATTTATTGCCACTAGTGAAATTTTCATACAACAACAACTATCAGAGTACGATTAAGTTGGCACCGTTTGAGTTTCTTTACGGACGACCGTGTCAGACGCCATTGAGTTGGGATCGACTTGAGGATAGGGTCCTGGTAGGACCAGAAGTGATCCAAGAAATGGAAGAACAAATGCAATTGATAAGACAAAGGATTAAAGAAGTGCAAGATTGTCAGAAGAGTTATGCTGATGTGCATTGAGTTGGTCGTAGTTATGAAGTTGGCGACAGATTTTTCTTGTGGGTAAAACCACACAGGAGTTCGATCAAGTTTGAAAAGGGTGCTAAAATCTCTCCTAGGTTTGTGGGACCTTTCGAGATTGTGGAAAAGAAGGGACCCATGGCTTATCAACTATCCTTGCCTGATTCTTTGAGGTGTATGCATGGTGTTTTTAATGTGTTTTTTTATGACATTATGTTAGCGGTCCGTCACACGTTATTGACATGAGTTCTTTGCAGGTGTCGAACGAGGGTGCTCTCAAGTTGGAGCCAATCCGCATTCTGGACCATCGCATTTGATAGCTACGACATCAAATAGTCGATCATGTCAAGGTCTAGTGGGACAACTATAGTCCACACTCGACTACATGGGAGGATGCATATGAGATGCGTCAACAATTTCCATACTTGTTTGATTGATTAGATATGTAGACCCGTGTCAGATACATTTGTTTACTTGCATTTTTATGCTGTAAAAACTTCGAGACAAAGTTTAAAAGAAGAGGGGGTGTATGTAACATACCACTCCACTGAGCACACTTTTACTAACCTATTCTTTGAGAACACTTGCGTGCAAGTGATCCAGTTATGGTACATTGTGATTTTGTTGGGTTATGGATTATATGTGTTGATGATGATGTGTTGTGACTTATTTATTATCTATGTTGATATGTATATATTGGCAAATTCTATTGACGAGTTTTTCTGAGTGTGCAGGACACATGACAGGTTGTAGATGTTGATGGTATCAATGGACTTCCTTGGAATCCAGATTGAGTCAGGGAGTGGATTGTATTTGATTGAGTATTTCATTGTTACGCACATGTGATGTATGCTTTATTTCACTATGGTTTATGGATATGGATTATTGACACTGTTTTTATCAGTGGATGCAGGCTTGGCGATGCTTGCTAATCCGACTCACATAAGGAGTAGAGGGGCCATGCACATAAACTATACATTGAGGGAGAGGTGTGGCAACGCCCTTGTCATAGCCTACCAACACTCCCGCCGTGGCCTGAATGGTAGGTTAATGATTACCTAGTTTGAGAGGTTCACGATGTCATGAGGGAAGACTGGTACAATCTCTCACGAAGATTCTAAGGGAAATGCAATAAGGCAGAGTCCTTATTCCTTAGAAGCCCTTAGTCTCTCAGAAGGTCGACCGAGTGGAGTGTTGATTCCAAGGGTTGAACAAACTTCCAAAACCAGTCAAAGGCGAGTGGCACCCTTAGAGCACAGAGGTGTGTCTTGAAGGGCATGTCGCATAATTAAAAACTTGAGTCAATGAATCTAGATGGCCCAGAAAACATTGAAATGATTAAACCTTGTTGGATTAAAATAATTAATTAATTAGTAAATTTATTAATTATAAAGCCCAATAAAATTCTAAGTCTAAATCTAAAACTAAGTCTAAGTCGAAATTTAATTAAGGGACTAAAAAGAATTATAATATAAGTTAAAATATTGGAGAATAATCAAACTCTAGGGAAAAAGGGGAAATAAAATCTAAAGATTTGATAAAATGCACATGTGTGCATGAAAATAATAAAAGGGATTTTTAAAATAGAAAGAAATAGAATATGAGAGAATAGGTGTACACATAGAATAGTATCTAGAGTCAAACTACCACTAGTATACCTAGAAGAAGACTTCTAATCCAACTCTAATTAAGATCTAGTTAGGATGCACTCATTAAATGAGAATTATGGGGAACAAAGAGACAACTTAGAGTGAAAATAAGAACACATTGGAGAATGTGAGGGAAATTCGATTTTTAAATAAATTAAAAAATGAGAATTACTTGTGCAATTTGGGGAGAGTGTGAAAAGTGTGTGGATGAATAATCATAATTAATTTAATCTAAAAAGTTAATTATTTGTGCATGAGGACATGTGTCAGTGATGAAATTTCTATAAAACAAATGGCGAAGAAGGAAAATGGATCTCTCACTTTTTCTTGGTAAGGTTATGCTGCCAAAATGGTTTTGGCTATGTTTTACTTGTGATAGTTGGGCTTGTAGAGAGAGTGGAAGCTCTACCTTGCGAGGCAAGCCTTGGATCTATTGTTTGTTGTTTCTTGTGTGTGGCCCCTTTGCGGCTTGGGGGGGCTAAGGGGGAAGAAGAGTACCCCTAGCGTTGACTGGGAGGTGCTGGTGAAGTTTTAGCGATTAGCAAGCAAGAGAACAGAAGGAGTGCAAATCTTTAAAGGACATCGTCAACTCTTCGTCCTTCACTATTACAATATTTTATTGAATGTTATATTAGCAA
>JASDQU010589189.1:0-24106 GCA_032191745.1 Picea mariana | reverse complement strand
TGGAAAAGCGATTTACAACCACAAAAACACAGCCATTTCCCCTCTTGGTGGACGAGAGGCCTGACATGTAGTCCATGGAGATGGATTCCCACGGCTTTTCAGGAGTAGGAAGAGGGGTGTACAGGCCCTATTTCTTAGTGGTCAGTTTGGCAATAGTGCAGGTGGTGTAGGACTTATTATACTTGTCGACATCCTATCGAAGTTTCAGCCAGTAGAAATGTTTTTGTAGCACTACCACTATCTTTTTGATGCCAAAGTGTCCTGCCGCCCGACTATGGTGAGATTACTAGATTAGCTTTGCGCCCTCACTTGATGGAACATAGAGATGGCCCAGACAACACAACAACCTGTCTTGAAGATGGAAATTAGCGACCACTGAGTTTTCTCCCAACATTTGTTAGGTGGTGGAGAAGTCAGGGTCTGTCTCATAGAGGTGGGGCCATTCAGAGGTCTCATGGCCACAATATTCTAGCACCATGGTGAGTGCCATGACTGGAGGTCAGCTGAGGCAATCAACAACTTGGTTGGTACTTCCTGTTTTATACTTGATGTTGAGGTGGAACTGTTGTAAGTATGTGGACACTTCTGATGGCGGTCATTCTGCAATTTGCCTTGGGTCTGCATGAAATGTAGTGTCGTGATTAGTGTGGATGATTGTCTCCTTCCCCAGAATGTAATGTCTCCATTAGCAGCAGACTTGCACAATGGAGTACATTTCTTTGTCGTAAGTAGGGTACTTATGAACAATATCTGATAGTGTCTCACTATGATATGCTGCAGGGTGGCCGTGTTGAGTGAGAATGATGCCCACAACATAGTCTGAAGCATTTGTCTCGATCTCAAAGGGATGTTGCAGGTCCGGTAATGAAAGTACCCGGGAGGATCACAAACGACGCTTCAAGTCATCGAAGGCTTTTTGTTGGGAAAGGACCCACACAAATGTTTCCTTACCACCACCCCTGGTTACTTGGTTGAGGGCCCATGTGATATGAGAGAATCCCAACACAAACCTACGATTGAAATTGGCAAGGTCCAAGAAAATTCGAAGCTCAGAGAGTGTGGTTGGGGCTGGCCAGTCACGGATGAACTGGATCTTGGCTGGATCCACATGCACACCATGATGATCAACGATGTAGCCTAAGTAATGGACCTTGTCCATGGTGAAGGAGAATTTTTCCAAGTTTTCATATAGTTTGTGTTGTTGTAGGGTGTGCAGAACCTGCTGAATATGATGCAAGTGTTCTGCCCAAGTCTTGTTGTAGATGAGGATGTCATCCAGATACACCACTACAAAAGTAATGGTGAAAGGTCACAGGATATCATCCATCATCCTCATAAAATTTGCTGGAGCATTTGTCAAACCAAATGGCATGACCAACCATTCAAAAATACCTTCTTTTGACTTGAAGGTGGTCTTCCATACATCTGTATGTTCTATTGGGACCTGGTGGTAGCCATACTTCAGATCAATCTTACTAAAGTATTTGGCCCCTGTGATTTGATCAAGGAGGTCGTCAATTCGGGGAATTGAGTACCGATTTTGGACTGTGATTTTATTTAGGGCCTGGTAATCAATGCAGAGTCGCCAGGTCGTATCTTTCTTCTACACCAATACAATTGGGCTCCCACAAGGCGATGAGCTGGGATGGATGTGCCCCTCGTGGAGAATTCTTGGATTTGCCTCTTGATCTCCTCGTTTTCTAACATAGAGCGGCGGTAGGCCGACCCATTGGGTAGCGGTGCGCCTGGGGTTAGATCGATGGGATGCTTGACCTGGAAGTACAGAGGTACCCCGATAGGAGAGGAGAAGACATCTGAGTATTCTTCCATGACCTTATCCACTTGCTTCTTTTGTGTGGAGATATCGGCTGCAGAGGCCCTGGATGTGGCTGTGATCTTTCGCTTACTCTGAGAGCGAATCACGAAGAAGACAAATTTCCCGGTCTGAGAGATAACCTTCCTGCATTCCTTGGCAGAGATCAAGGAAATAGCACTAGGAGGGACTACCTCGGGTATCCTGTACAATTTCTTGCTCAAAGTAATAATAACACTACGAGGCCTAGAATCATGTACAATATGATGTTTCCATAAATAAGGTTGGCCCAAAATAACATTACAAACTTCGAGAGGAGAAACATCACACACCACCTTATCTTTGAAGGGCTTGATGTCGTATGACAGTCGACATTGTTGGCTGATGCGGAGATCGCTTCCTTGGTGGAGCCATCCAATGGTGTAGGGTTGTGGGTGTGGCATTATCGACAGGGCCAACCACTTGACGACCTCTGCTAAGATGAGTTTCTTTTGGCTACCGCTATCAACGATGAAGTGTAGTGGGGTGCCTTTTACCCACATCTGCAAATGCAAAAGGAGATCACCTTCTTCTGGCTTGTCTGGTTCATTAGGCTGGAACTTGGTGATAGCAACGGTGGCACTGCGCTCTGCGTCAATGATCCATCTTCCCCTTTCTGGTTCTGAATCAGAGTCATAACCCGCATCTAATTCAGAGGCTTTCACTTCAGCCACCAATGACTACTTTGAGTGGAAATCAACATTTTTATGCCAAGGGCTCTTATAGAAGTCACACCACTTCCCAGTATCCTTCTTTGTCTTTCTAGTGTCCACATATGGACTATAATTATACATGTATGGTTTCCTTCTTTGCCTAGTGTACCTCCTTGAAGGATGAGGTGGAGTTTCTACTTACTCTTCTGAACTCCTCCTCATCATGTCCATCATGAAGTTCTAGTTCATTTTCAGTTTCAACTTTCTTTTTCCTGGGTGGTAGTTGGACACCTAACTTCTTCTCATCCTCTTCTGGTTGCACAACTATGGGAGAAAACTTAACTTCTTTGAAAATAACATTACTTATATATAAAAGTTTCTCAGCCATATGATCCCATATTATGTATCATTTCACACCAATGCCATAGTCGATGAAAGTACATTTCATTTCCTTGTTATCCAACTTTGACTACTTCTCCCTATGGACATGAGCACATGCCTCATAAGAAAAAACATGAAGATGATGAAGTGAGGGATTTTTCCCCATTTAGAACTCCATGGGGGTCTTATCCAAAACAAATGATGTAGGATACCCTTTAATCAAACAAAATTTAGTAGTAGCTTCTTCCTCCCATAACTTCTACTCTAAGATGGCTCCACTAAGCATACTTCTATCCTTAATCATTGTCCTACTCATGCATTCTACAACTCCCTTTTGTTGAGGATTATATGGAGTTGTCTTATGTATTTCTATGTCATTCACCTTAAAGAATCTGTCACACTTTAAAGATCAAAACTCGCCACCATTATCCATCCTCAACACCTTAATATTCCTACCAATCAATTTTTCTAATAGAACCTTGTTCACTCCTTAAATCAACAAAGGACCTTGGATTTCCTCTTGAAAAAATATACCCATGTCCTTCTAGAGTAATCATCAATGGACAATACATAATACAAAGATTAGAATGAATCAAGTCCAACAACCTATAATATTTGTGAGAAATAAATTAAAATTGAACACAAGTATATTTTCCATATATGTAATGCTCACAAAAAACAAATTCAACAGTATAATTGGTCAACCCTTCAACAATTTTTTTGTTTTTCAAGTCTCATAGGCCCTTATTATCTATATGGCCCAATCTCTAGTGCCATAACATTGTTTTATCTACAAGTAACTTGCTCTCTACAATAAGATCTCATTTAGGTACCCGAAAAGAACAACCATCAAAAGTAGATACAACATTCCATTTTGTTGCTAATTTTGATTGTCAAGGTGTAGATCCTGCAGATTTCTTCAATGCAAGAATCGATGAAATATTTCATTGAATGATGCATGAAACAAGATGAAACATAGTTCTTACATGAAAACCCTTAGCAAGAACCATATATCCTCACACCATCGTACACACTCTATTAGAGAAAATAACTTGCACACCAACAACATTAAGATTTCTTACTAATAGTAGGTTCTGTTTCAAACTCAAAATGTACAAAAATCCATTGACCTATTTCACTCTACCATAAGGGAAATTGATCAAGACTCTACCATGACCAACTGGGTTGAGATGAGAATCATCACCGAGGTATACCTTACCACCATCATATTCCTCATACACTAAAAACCACTCCCGATGGAAAGTCATGTAGAAAGAAGCTTTAGAGTTTATCAACCAGACACTCTGATGTCTTTGGGTTGAAAAGGCCATAAGAAAAACATCTCCACCATCCTCCTTAGAAGACTTTTAGGACTCATCATTAGAGTCATTATTTTTCTTCTTATTCTCTTATTTCTCTTCATTTTAGTCTCTTTTAAAATGTTTGACCTTGCCACAATTCCAACATCTTACCTTGGACTTCTTAGAGAATTAGATCTCCCATAGGATTTGGATCCACCATTTCCCTCTTCTTTTCTTTCTCTTTTGATCTTTCATGAACAATCAAATCTTCCTTGGTGGATTTAGAAGCTATCTACCTCGTCTCCTCTTAGAGTAAATTAGCCATGATCTTAACAAGCACCGATTTCTTTCCAATGCTTCCAATGACAATTCCCAAGTTGTACCATGAATCTAGAAAATAATGTAAAATGGTTATGCAATGATTCTCCTTATGCGTGTTCACTCCAGTTGAGCTCAACTAGGTCACATTCATATTAAGTGCATTCATATGCTTGGATACAAAATAACCATCACCCATTCTTAAGGTGTACAATTTTTTCTACATAAAATTTTTATTAACTAGGTATTTAGCATGGTACAAGTCTCCAAAATCCTTCTAGATACTTGCCATGGTGGGTTTTTTAGATAATTTAAATAACACTAAATCAACCAACAAATCTCGATGTGTATTTTAGCCTTTCTATCCAACATGATCCAATATTTATCTTTCAGATCAAAGGGTTTGGTTCCATATACGACAACCCATAGATATGAATCTATGAGCAAATCCTCCATCTTGAGCTTCCACAATTCAAAGTTAGTGCCATTAAAATTCTCCATTTCTATCCTCGACGTGTTTTCCATTTTCCTGCAATGAGATTTTCTTTTGTGAAAGCTCCCATTAAAACCATGATTAGATAAAAAATCTTTGTCCCTAACATCTACGATCCAAGGTTATCAGGGTCTAATGCCAAATTAAATGAAGTAGAAGTGCATAATACTCTTCATGATCTAATCAATGAGAGAAGAATGTGTAGAAAATATAAACAAACAATTGCAAAAAATAGATAACACATAAATATGCACCCATTACATAGTGATTTTCTGGGGAAAACACTTTTGAGGAAGAAACGCCACACTTCAAAGGAAGCTCAATGTTTTAACTACTAACAAATGTTACAATACATTTTTAAAGTCTTTGTGCTCTTAATAGGAGTGATTAGCAACATTTAAGTTCTATAGAAATTTCAGCAACATAATAACACCTTCAATGACCTCTCTTTATCTATACCTTCAACCTAATCACTCAATATATATGCATAACAAAACCATAAACCATTTATGGTTTCTATTTCCACATGCCAAAAACCACTAACAATTTTTAGCTTTTACTAAAAAGCATTACTTCATACTTGATGTTTGGATTTTACTAAAAACATCATTTCATGCATGAGATAACCACCATAGTGCGAGTTGAAAACCTCCAAAAACATTCGACATCTTCTAAAACCATTAACTATGAGGTGTATGCCGTACATTTCCTCACATGTATCTTAAATAATTTTGGCTTTTAACAAATTATGATGGGGTTATGGTTGTTGATGTAGAGGCCATGGATAGAAAATTATTTTTTGTGGAGTAACCTTCGGTTCAATTTCTTTGAAACTTGTGCCATTTAAGTAGTACATATTATAAAAACACCAAAATATAATTGATGGCTTAACAATATATTGTCCATACTAGTGAACATATTTCTTATGGATTAATTTCAAATTTTAACTTCATCAATTAAAATTAATCTATTGTAACTTCATTGCTTTAGCAAGTGACTAACAATGTTTTATGAGTTTATGGTGGTATCCAAGTTGAAAATTAATTAGAAGAGGTGGGAAATGATCGATGGTGAATGGAGTTTTCATCTGACTTTGTAAATAAAAGTTAAAATATCATGTAGCAAAATTAAAGCATTAAAGAATGAAAATATAATTTTATAAATCACATTCCATGCATTTAGTATCAAAATATTGTCCAAAGTTGGAAATGGGGAGACTTCTCTATAGAAAAAAAAAATCTCTAAAGCTTGAAGTGTTATAGGCTTGTGATGAATCACATTCCATGCATTTGGTATCAAAATATTGTCCAAAGTTGGAAATGGGGAGACTTCTCCATGGAACAAAAAAATCTCAAAGGCTTGAATTGCTATATGATCTAAAAATGAAAAGGCTTGAGTCTCTTAAAAGTTGCAAGTGTAATTTGTATGTGCTTGGGTAATAGGATCAAGTTACAGACACATAAAACTTAATGAGTTTTTACTTAAACATGAGAAACATAAACATACATAACAACCATCAAAGTAAACACATTAACACAACAAAATGATAAAGGAGTTCACCCCTCTCTTGGGCTACATCTCCTGGTCCATCTTCCAATGGATCATTTTCATTAATGCTCAAAATGTCAAAATCAATTCGTTACAATGCTCAAAATGAAAAACAGATGGCTTCAATGGATCCAAAATGTCCAAAAACCCCTAGCTGGGCTCTTCTTGCACCTGGTTTGGCCAAAAACTGAAAAAAATACAACTCTGGATGTTTTTCCCAAATAACTTATTGTCTTTGCTCACCAAAACACACCTGTGTGTGATTAACTTGGCTCCCAGGCGTTTCCTGTGCCAAAAAACCATAACGAGTGCTCGTTCCACAAACCGTGTGAATTTTTCGCATCGTTAGGGAGCATATGCATCTTTTCCGGTGAAGGTGTCGATCGCATGGCCCATGTGGCCAGGCGCCGACCTAAAATGTAGCACCATGTTGGCTAGCCATTGGATATTCCACCGCACATGTGGTAATATGGAAAGATATGTAACCGAGGGATTAATAGTTGGAACCCCGCACTCGTTGTATTGGCCATATGGCATATGGTTTAGTGTAGTGACCAGGGATGGAGCTAAGCCCCAACCCTTTTTTTGCCCACATGAAGTGTAATGGAAGTTCAAATAGCAGTTAAGAAAATATAGGTTAAGAAACTCCCATGGGCGGGTTGGTATCCCATCCCTTGACAAACCTTTTTCATACCCGAAGGTCTTGGGTTTGACCCTCACAGACTCCAACAACAATTTTACACCAACCAGTGATGGGGTGCCACATGGCACCTTTCCATTTGACCACCACCTATTACATGTTGACCACCAATTGGTCCACACAAACACTTGCCAAGTCATCTTCCAAATTAGCACCTTGCCACATCACCAGTACAGTACCATGCCATGTCAGTAGTACGGTCTGCACAGTCAGACTGTACATTCAACATTTTTTTGCCTATTTGGCAAAGTGGACATAACACAATATCTCTTGCATACAATGTCCGTTTGAGCCCATTCAAGTTGCATTAGGATCATGAGGACGAGGCCTACACATGAGTCCATTTTCAAGAAATTTAGAGCACTTTGATTTTTGAGCATATTTTGATCCCCTGGATCACTATAGGCCCATGATGATTTTGCAATGAGTAGACACTACTCTAAGAATTTTCAATTGTCAAAATATCTAAGGTAAATGTCGTTATGACCAAATTTTCTATGTTGATGTAAGAAGTGAGAGTTTGTATGGGTTGCAGGTCTTCTTTTAAGATGGTGTAGACCAAAGTTTCTTATTGGGGCGGGGTTGCATTATTCTGAATCGAGCTTATTTTGGATGAAAAGTTAAACCAATAATGCTACTTTGAGTAATAAGCTTCAAGTGTTGTATGTTTCTGTCTATATTATGATGTTTTAATTGTAATTTGTCTTAGTAGTGGTATAAAGGTGGAGATAGGTAGTAGTTGGCTAGAAATTTGGGAGCATTCTCTAGAATTGTTTTGTATTAAGGAGAGTAGTTGTTGGTTAGATTGTGAAATTTTTGGAAATATTAATCTATCTTCAATTTTTAGGCCCTTAAAGGTTTCTCTATTCATTTTAACATTGCATAAGGGTGAGATTATGATGGTGAGGTTGGCTTTGGTGATGAAGTATGAGAATACAATGGTTGCAAATGAGGTAATAGTAGTAGTTGGATGTGTTGATCTTGGTGTTGGTCACAGATATCAATATGGAGACCTTTATTATTAGTCCCTTCCCTTTAGGCTGGAGAATATAGTAATCGATATTTCGTTACCCTATTAGTTTAACATGAAAAGCAATGGGCTCTGACTGTTTTATCCCAAAGTTTGATAGAATTCATACAATTTGGTTTGAAATTTCATCCAATTTATCGTAAGTTATCAGATTGCCCTATTATTTGGGACAATATCTTAGCTTATATTTTTTTATAGGCACACAATTATGTACTATTTTTCCCAGATAAAGTAATGCTAGAAATGAGTCCAACATTACTTCTTCACATTAAATGTTTGTGAAGATGCATAGTTCATAAACCCTACCGCATTTGTTATTTTATTTCTTTGATTTGTCATTGCCACCTAAACCAACATGCAAACCTACACCACCATGAAAACATGTTGGTTATTTATTCCTCTGCTCTGTACTAAGATGCTTGGTTTGCCATTTTCCTTTGACAATCTTACCACAACCCCTTCCCCTCTTGCCGGTACAATCCATTGCTTATCTTTCCAGGACCAACCTCTATGTATTGCAAGAAGAAAAGAGTATCATGTACTTGAGCGAAGGAAAGGACTTATTGTCGGCTATTACTCTACCTCTGATACTGGGTTTGTTGTTGACTATCAAACTGGTCCTAGAAGTGAATGAGGTTAAAATGGTTTTACCATTACCAATGCTTTACCCTTCACTCAACAAGATGGTGGTTGGGTAGCATAAACCATTGCATGAACAATGACATCACTCAAATCAATAATTCATTAAGGGAACTAACTCATCATCTCAAATAAGGAAAAATCACATGACCAGATTTAGACCTAGATGGAAAGATTACTTGAAGAACAAGGCACCTAACAATTCTCTGATGAAGCACTCAGTTGCAAGGAAGATGAAGTCAGTCATAAGGCAGCTAGTGATCCAGGAAATTTAATTCGATGACATTACATAAATCCCATTAAAGAGCATGAATTTAAAAGCTTATGTGCAACATAAAGAAAAATGACATAATCATGGAGAAAATATGAGAAGAAGAGCAAGAACACAAGACATGATAACGAAGTTTGTCCCAAGAATGGACTACGTCCCCGGGCCCGCTTCAAAGTGGCGAGGATTTATATTATCTCAACAATAAAATTGGCTTAAATACATCATTATACCTCAAATCTAAAAAATGGCCTTCTAATCTGTAGCCCTGATGCAAAAAAGGACATCACCGATGGACTCATGGCGAGGAGTAGTGAAAAATCGACCTCAAATTCGTCTCAAACGGACAAAGTCACCTCCAGGCCTCTGCTGGGCTCCCTGCCTCATAAAGTGTGCCTGCAATTTGTAAAACCCTGCATTAATTACTCCTGCATAAGAAAATGCACCAAACATACCACAAACCTCCTTCGAGCCCTAGCAGAAAATGCGTTTTAAATAATATTTACCAGGCGCATTTAACCAAGTCTTGTCCTAGGTTCGTTGGTAAATGGTACTGAATTTGGGTGTTTGGTTAGGGGAGGTCCAAGGGTCAAATTCCGCAGACCCCCATTTTGGACTTCGTTACAAAAAATATATTAAACATAGTGCCCCCATAAATCCATATATTAACCCCCCCATTAAAGTTATACCCTTTTCGTTGCATGGTTCTAACTCCTACCAAAATTAGTGTATTCGTCGACAATTTTAGCAACATCCTTTGACGAGACAGGAGCACAGATCTGACACTGGGTCTTTCGTCAGGATTTGTGGTACCCTCCTCAGGTATATATATCTAGTACATAGGATATGCGGTACGATGGTCGAATTATGTGGGTCGTTGGCCGGGCTGGCCGACGACCTTTTATATTTTTGAATTTTTCAGTCGTTGGCCCTCAATGGGGATTTTGGAGCTACCACTTGGCACCCTACGATAGGCTTCCCCCCTGTCCAGTCAACTACTATGTGGCCCTCATTCATTCACCAATTTTCCTCCTGTTTTGCTACCATGTGGCAACTCCTGGGTGGTGTCACATGACACTCACCAATAGGTCCAAGTAGCCACCCAAAAGGCCAAATCTTCCTGCCACATGTCACCTCCTGGGTGGTGCCATGTTGACATGTTGACATCAACATGATGTCATGTTGATGTCACCCTAGTACGTGCTATTGACATCACATGTACATATGATGACATCATCATTGACTTTCACTAGGATTGACTACCAAATTTTACCAACCATAACTTCTCCATTTGGACTCCATTTGAGGTGTCATTTGTGTTGTTGGAAAGCTTGCGACGAGCACTTCGACTTGGTACTATTTTTCTTGAAATTTGAGGATGTTGAATTTTTTTCCCTTTTGGATCCTCTTGGATCATTCCTCCCCACTAAGAAGCTTTTGGGCCTCCAAAATCCTCATCAGTCAACTGGAAGCTGAAGGAATTTCTCCCTCACTCTCTCCTTCTTGATCCACCATGATTTATTTGGATGTGTTCCCTTCTGGAACACTCAAAGATATTCTACATCGCCCATGCGTGAAGTCCTTGTTCTTCTGTCCATGATGTTATCTTCCTTTAACTCATCCAAGTAATCAGGAGCAAACTCGTCCATCGATGGAACTGAAACACTCTCCTGTTGATCCATCATCATTGGAGGCTCATAAAGTTTCAGGTTCTCTATGTTTACAACTCATTATATCTTCATGTATAGTGGTAGATCGAGGTGAAAGGCATTTGTGCCAATTTTTTCCAAGATGTTGAAGGGTCCATATCTAATGGGTTTGAGATTCTTTCCTTCTCCCTTCAACCTATCCTTGCTGATGTGGAGCCACACTTGATCTCCAACTTGAAATTGATGATCAACTATGTGCTTTTCGTGGCGAGCCTTGTGCAATGCCTGACTCTTTTCCAACTATTCCCAGACTGCCTTGTGTACCTGTTGAATCCTCTGAATGAACTTATAGGATATTTCTTCTTCTCTTTGTTCGCTTGAGTCAACATCTTTGCAAAAACTCAATTCCAAAGGAGCCTAGGTAAATACCCAAAACATGTCTTGAATGGTGAACTCTGTGTGGATGAGCGAAAGGATCAGTTGTATGCATGTTGCATGTACTAGATCTGATCATCCCACCACATGGGGTGTTTGTTGCAGTAGCCTTGAAGAAAATGAACCATGGTTATGTTTACAACCTTTTTCTGGCCATCGGTTTGTGGATGGAAATATGGACTTCTCTTCAGATTGGTGTCCATCATTCTCCACAAGATTGTCCAGAAATATCCAAGGAATCAAGTGTATCGATTCGAGATAATGCATGTGGGAATTCCAAAGTGGACCCATGCATTCTGGAAGAAAAGATAAAAATTCTACTTAGCAGTGATCTACTTTTTACATGGCATAAAAAAAAACATTTTACTAAACCTATCCACTACTACATACAAGTATTAACGAACCTTCTTTGACAAAGGAAACCCCCCTACAAAATCCATGGAAATACTTTCCCAAGGATGAGAAGGAACAAAAAGTGGTGTGTACAACCCAAATTTTCTATTAGTGGGCTTACAAGTTGAGCACAACACACACCCCTTTACATATTGGGTTACAATATCTTTCATTCGAGGCCAATAGAAAAACATTTGCAAATGTTCCATAGTCTTACCTACCCCAAAGTGTCCAGATACAAGGGAAGTATGTGCTTCCCTGATTACATGCATTCTTTCATTGTCTGGAATACAAATCTTTCTCATATGGTAGAGTAGTTTATCCTGCACATAAAAATTATCCACCTGTGAACCATGGGTTAGCTTCTCATATACATCCTTGAAATATTCATCATTGGAATATTGTTCAATATAAGTATCATGAGCTAAATAATCATTCTTCAAAATAATGGATGCAAAAATAGGAGGTCTAGAAAGCATGTTCGCAACTTTGTTACTTGTGCCCTTCTTGTATCTGATGACTAAATGGAACTATTTTAATAACCCCATCCACCTATAGTGTCTTGACTGTTGCAGCTTGGTTTTTGACTGGAGATACTATAATGGTTGGTAATCAGTGTGTATGATTGTTTCTTTTCCTATTAAGTAGTGTTTCCATTTTTTCACGCTTTGTACCAATGCATACCGTTCTTTGTCATATGTAGGGTATTTACACACAACCTTAGAAAAGGTTTCAGAATGAAAGAAAATGGGCTTACATTGTTGCATCAGGACTACTCCCATGGCATATGCACTAGCATTAGTCTCAATTTCAAATGGCTGTTGTAGGTCATGTAGTGCTAGCATTATTGCGGTGTTGATCTTTCTCTTCAATGTGTCGAAAGAATTTTGTTGTTTTCCTCCCCACTGGAAGGTTTGTTTCACACTGGTTAAGGCATGTAAAGGTGATGCAATGTAGGAGAAGTTTTCAATGAACTTTCTCTAGTACTGAATTGCCCCTAGAAAACTCCTAACCTCGGTAGCTGATGTTGGCTTAGGCCAATTTACAATGACCTCAACTTTCGAGGGGTCTATGTTTAGTTGACCACCTCCAACAATATGACCCAAGTAAACTAATGATGTTTTTCCATAATCACACTATGACAATTTTACATAAAAATTTTCCTTTTTAAGGACATCCAATACTCTCTTTACATGTGTTACATGTTCATCCCAAGTCCTACTAAAACCAAGCATGTCATATAAATATACAATCAGAAAACCATCAAGGAAAGGCCTAAAGATATCATTCATGACTTGCATGAATGCCATTGGAGCATTACAAATCCCAAATAGCATCACAAGCCACTTAAAAAAGCCTTGTTTTTTTTAAGGTGGTCTTCCATGCGTTACCTTCTACAATTCTGACCTGCTGGTAGCCACTCTTCAAATACAACTTCGTGAAGTACATTGCATTCTTCAGTTGATCCAACAAGTCATCTATCTGAGGAAAGGGGTAACAGTTCTTTATGGCGATCTTGTTGAGATCCCAATAATCAATGCACATTCACCATGTGCCATCCTTCTTTGGCACCAACACGATCGAAGAACCACAAGGATATGAGCTAGGTTGAATGACCCCTTGGTCCAGTAAGTCTTGCACCTGCTTCTTAATTTTTTCCATTTCCACAACTGCCATCTTGTACATACCCACATTTGGAAGAGGGACATCTTGTTGAATATGTATTTCATGTTGAATCTCCCTCTTGGGAGGCAATCCACTTGGCTTATGAAAGATTTCATCATAGTTAGATATAACATCAATCATTTCGTATTTGTGAGAGGGATCACACCCTTTGAATGCATCATATGTATCAACATCTTTTTCCCTTACAACCATGAGTACATATTTCTTATTAGTGTTTATGAGTCTCTTTATCTAGCCTACACTAACAAGAGTTGTATTTGTTTTCATACTGTGAGCCCTTACAGTGTATTCCACTCCATCTTTTGTGAGATGGTATTTGTTCTTATTTCGGAAGAAGATTGCATTTCTATCATAAAGGTACGGGCTTCCCAAACTATGCGACACATATCAAGTGAGACGAAATCTAAATCAAACTCATATATCAAATTTGAAGAAATAGAAATCTGACCCTACACTGCTTGGTAACATTTAATTTTTCATTATCAGTTACCCAACCAAGAGGGTACGGTTTATGATGAGGTTTTGTTTGTAGGCCCAAATTTAAAATAAAGTTTCTGAGATTAAATTCACTTGGGAACCCGGATCAAATAGAGTGTCAATCTTAGTATGTTTAGATACAACTCTAATATGAAATAATTCACTTATTGTTATTTCATGATCATGAGATGCATTAGTGTAACTTGAACCAACATGAAATGAACTCTTACTGTGTACTCCCACGGTTGTAATCCTCATCTCATCTTCTAAATCAAAACCAAGGTCTTGTTGTGTAGTTTCAACCATTTTTGGCTTCCATTTTCCACCAAATCTCTTGGGATTTATATATGGATGTAGTTTCCAACACTGCTTGCCATCATGCCCATCTTTCTTGCAATGTGTGCAAGAGGGATTCCTTCCTCTTTCTTTGTTGTTGTTGCCTTCATGTCCTTTCTGTTTCCTTTGAACTTGTTTTCCTTGAACTTGGAAAATTTATTTGGGTCGTCTTCATGTACATTCTTTCCCATGTTCTCAAGGTGAGTTGCTTGCACAAAAACTTCATCTAAGTTTATGGGGTTAAACAATAACAATGTATGCCAAATTTAATTGTGAGTGCACCAATATACTTCATCAAAGTTTCATGAGAATATAAAGAAACATTTAATGCAAGTGCTTGTTTCCTAAATTCCTCAGTAAAACTCTGAACACTCTGACCTTTACCCTGTCTTATATTTTTCCATGCCATCATGGATTTTTGAGCATAACTGAGTGGATAAAATTGCTCCTTCAAAGAAGATATAAACTCAGACCATGAAGAAAGGAGTTTACCATTATCCTTACTACCTTTCTGAAGTTTTCTCTCCCACCAAAAAAGGGTTGTTCCTTCTAGCTAAAGAGAAGTCAACTGGATCTTTTCCTCTTTCTCTTTTATCTGTTAAACAAGAAAATAAACTTTGATTTTTCTGATCCAATTAATACTCTTATCTGCATTAGCTTCTCCATTAAACATGGGAAAATTAAATTTCACATCTAGTTTCAACAATGGCTTTTTAGAAGTACTTGGATAAAAACTAGAATGATGAGAATGAGAGGAAGAGGAAGAAGAGATTAAACTTGAAGATGGTGATGGAGGTTCAAGAGGATCTCCTCCACTTCCAAGGTTCACTAAAGTATTATCCTCTTCTTTAACTTTATTCTTCTTCTCCTTCTTTGCCACTCTCTTCTCGTAATCTGCAAACAATTTTTCTACCATATCTGACATGCAGTAGAAAGCCTTGTGAAAATTATTCTCATACTCTGAATGAATTTCTTCATCCTCCATTTTCCCTCTTTGATTTGCACATCCAATATTTGGATTTAAAGTCTTTAGTTTTCCTTCACCTTCTTTGCGCTTGGACCTAGTAATCATTCACACTCGCAATTCAAGTCAAAGAAGATCGCTCTGATACCAACATGATCTGAGAAATTTACTTCGATAACATTACATGAATTAAAATAAAGAGAATGATTTTAAAAGATTATGTTCAACATAATGAAAGAGGACATAATCATGGAGAAAAGATGAGAAGAAGAGCAAGGACACAATACATGATACCAGAGTTCATCCCAAGAATGGACTACATCTCCAGGCCCACTTCAAAGTGGAGAGACTTTATAGTATCTCATCAATAAAATTGGCATAAATACATCATTATACCTCAAGTATGAAAAATGGCCTTCTGATCAATTGCCTAGATGCAAAAAAGAAACATCATCGATGGACTTGTGGTGAGGAGTAGTGCAAAATCGATTGTAAATTTGTCTCAAACGGACAAAGTCACCTCCAAGACTCTGTTGGGATCTTCGCCTTGTAAAGCATGCATGTTGTCTGTACAACCCTACATTAATTACTCCTACATAAGAAAACGTGCCAACTGTACCACATACCTCCTCTAAGATCTGACAGAAAATGTGTTTTAAATAATATTTAGAGGGCGAATTTAATCAAGTCTTTTCCTTGGTTTGTTAGCAAATGGTACTAAATTTGGGTGTTTGGTTAGGGGAGGTCCAGGGGTCAAATCCTGCAGAACCCCCTCTCGGACTTCATTACAAAAAATATATTAAACATAATGCCCCCCATATATCCATATATTAACCCCCCCCCACCAAACTTATACCCTTTTCGTTGCATGGTTCTAACTCCTACCAAAATTGGTGTATCAATCAACAATTTTAGCGCCATCCTTTGATGGGACAACAAAACAGATCTAACACTGGGTCTGTCGTTGGGATTTGTGGTACCCACCACAGGTATATATATCTAGTATGTTGGATATGTGGTATGATGGCTGAATTATGTGGGTTGTTGGCCGAGTCGGTCGTCGGGTCCGGCCAACGACCTTTTTATAGTTTTGAATTTTTCTGTCGCTGGCCCTCATTGGGAATTTTGGGGCTGCCACATGGTATGCTATGATAGGCTACCCCCTATCAAGTCAGTTATTGCATGGCACCCATTAATCCGTTAATTTTCCTCCTGTCATGATGCCACGTGGAAGATCTTGGGTGGTGCCACGTGGCATCACCTGGGGGTGCCACATGGAACTCACCAATAGGTCCAAGTAGCCACCCAAAAGGCCAAATCTGCCTGCCACATGTCACCTCCTGTGTGGTGCCATGTTGACATGTTGATGCCAGCATGACATCATGTTGACTTTGACCCTGGTACGGATTGTTTTCATCACTTGTACGGATGATGACATCATCATTGACTTTAATTGGGTTGACTTCCAACTTTGACCGGCCATAACTTCTTTGTTTGTACTCTGTTTGAGGTGTCATTTGCGTTGTTGGAAAGCTTGCAACGAGCACTTCAACTTGGTGTTGTTTTTGCTGAGATTTTAGGACTTTGAGTTTTTTCCCTTTTGGATCCTCCTTGATCAGCTAGGCTAACAAGGTAGAGCTTATCCATAGATACACTGATGCATATTTGTTTCCTGCATAATTGTAAAATTATGTATCAGGAATGTGTACAGTGAGTGAAGCGACAAAGTACACCATGTGAAAAGAAAGCAACAAAACTACCAACAGAGAAGCAATACTAGATCCTCCAAAACATTATTTACCATTCTAGGATAGCTCGCTAATTTTCAATTTACAATTTCATCAAACCAAAATAATTACAATTCTATGACTTTATCACTTACAATTTGATAGATTCCCAATACAAAATCTTGCAATTTTCCTGTCCAAGGAAAGAGGCCGAGCAAACTCATATACCTGCAATTTTTCTATGCAAGGAAAGAGAAGAATGAGAAATCCTTATTAGCTTCATCGAGAATTGACGAGCTTGAGCAAACAATGATTCCTTTTCACAGGTTCCCAAAACAAACTAGGGTTTCAAAAGATACCCCATCATCAAAATTCAAGAAAGAATAGATAGGTTTATGTTAATTCCACACAGAGTTTCACCAAACTACTAAAAAACCTAAGGTTTTACGAATTTTCACTTACATAATACTCTTTGTGTAAGGGCAGAAACTTCATTCATGAGATCTTTGCGTCCAGCCAATGGAATCTTTGATAAAGATTTATTCTATTGGGATATATTCTCTTCTCACTCTCTAATCAAATCATCCTTAGTACTTAATTCTAGAACGTTCTGCAAGTGCATCCAAAGAAGAAAGTTGGAGCGGATGAGGCAATAAAGCCCCTCTACACCAACCTGGACTCTATGGAACATCACTTCAGTTGTGGCCATGTTTTTATCCAATTCATCTTGCTCCAGAGTGGGTTTTGTTTTTAGTTTCTAATGAAGATTTCCGATATGTGCCTGTAATGTATGAACTATCTCCTGTACTTTCTTTAATAAGATTTTCCAAATAGTTTCCAATATTTTAATATCATGTATAAAATTTGATTGTACATTGAATAGTTTCCTATATTTAAATATTTCTATAACACCCTCTATAACAAAGATTATTTTTGAAGCCTTCACCTTATGGTTCACACCAGGAATCCATACAAATATATTTACATCATCTACACATATGATAATTTATTTAAGCTATTTAATATAGCATGGATTGACTCTTGTCATCATAATCTCACATTTAAAAATTATACACAATTTTATCCAATAAATTCCAAGGGTCATAATCTAGGTATTACATATGTGAATAAAATATTTAACACATCCTTTCTCATTTATGGATGTTAGACTAGTAGAAATAGAGCCATGGATGTTGAAATGTTCTATTGAATTCAAATGTTCCCTCTAAGAACAATAAGCCTCTTTTGGAGTAATCTCTCAAATGGTTCCCATGAGAAAGTAGATTTTGATTAAGTTTATATAGCAAACCAAACTGGAATGTTTAATTCCAAAATAATACCAGTCATTGTATGTTCCTTTAATGTTGTAATACTAGGAGCAAAGTGTGACCTTAAAATGGTGCAAATCCTTCCAATCCTAATAAGCAATGCACCTAACATCATTAAGTTAACATCACTAAGTACTTGCACTAGAGGACAACAAAGAAAGTCAACCAATTTTTTGGTGGTGTCCTTCTTCTTGTATTGAATCATTTTGATTTTTTTGCAAATATAATGCCCACTTAAGGTGAGTATGTTGATTCTAAATTTTTTATCGATACATTAGAAATTGAAATGGTTATTTGATATCATTGTAGAATAACTTCCTTACTCAAAAGATAGTGTTGTAGTTGTGTAGTGCTTGAACCAAGACATTGAAATATCTATAGTGAGACCCTAGTTAAGATTTTCTTGTGAAGAGACTCTAAATAGTAAGCCATTAATATCCTACCTAATTTATAACAAATCTTTCATGGAAAGAGAATGTGACTACATAACTATAAGAAGTAGAAAATGTGTTACAGAACTTTCATGGAAAGAGAATGTGACTACATAACTATAAGAAGTAGAAAATGTGTTAGATAAAAGCTTAAAGGAGGTGACAATCACCTGATTTATTATGCAACCAATTTTATAAAGAAATTATTTAACCTTATTTTAAAAAAATATTAAAAAAAACAATTAACAACTATATATATATATATATAAGGATGAAAGTAAAAACAAATAAATAAAAGTATTTGAAACAAATGTACCTTAAATAAATATGGCTGTACATTTAATATAGTTTTCACACTAGAGACATTAAAAAATATTCATGGTAGACATTATGACTTGTAAATTTTAAAATGAAATTCTTAATAAGGATGGACTTTCACTCATATTTTATATCTTTAAGCAATTCCACTTAAATCTTTCTATTACATTAATTTTCAATAATCTACATATCAAATATATTTAACTAAAAAACCATATGTAAAATCCTTAATATGAATTCTCAAATATATTTAACTAAAAAACCATCTCTTTCCATTACATTAATTTTCAATAATCTACATATCAAATATATTTAACTAAAAAACTATCTATAAAATTCTTAATATGAATTCTCAAATATCTTTAACTAAAAAACCATCTGCAAAATCCTTAATATGAATTCTCAAGAATGAAATGGCAGCACTAAAAATTAGACGACATACTAATTCAAAGGCATTCAGAATTAGGACTGTAACTTTGAAATTATTCCAGGTCATATGGGAGTGTAACTTTCCAAAAGATTATGCTCATTTAGATAACATACAATGCAAAGTTGTAAGAAATATAAACAGAGGTATAAGGTTTGAATTATCCATACCTTTTCAATTTCATTTAAATTTAATCTATGAAATCATTCTTATGTTCGGAATTAGGATTGTAAGTTTGCAATTATTCCAGGCATTTGGGAGTGTAACTTTCCAATAGATTATGTCGATTTAGATAACATACAATGCAAAGTTGTAAGAAATATAAACAGAGGTATAAGGTTTGAATTATCTATACCTTTTCAATTTCATTTAAATTTAATCTATGAAATCATTCTTATATTGACACCGTTTCACTTGACTTTTCAATTTATCTCAATTTAATATATGAAATCATTTTCATTCTATGGTATAAAAATGTAATTTTCATTTAAATTTAATCTATGAAATCATTCTTATATTGGCACCATTCCACTTGACTTTGCAATTTATCTGTAATGAATAGAAATGTCTATTTTTTCTTTGGAAAAAAACCATAATAATGAATAAAAATGTCTATTTTTTCTTCTGAAAATAAAGAGAAAATGAACCAGACCACATGTAAATATAAAGATGACTTGAAAAACTTGGAAAACATTCTCATCATCTTGAAAGCATTCCTACTAAGGGCTCTGTAGAAAGCAACTGATGCAAAAGTAGATTTCATCTTTTCCTAAAATTATAGCTTATGATTAGCAATCTATTATGTTTGTTGGTAAGCATCTCATTTAAATTCCACTTAAAAATCAACTAAGTTGAGATTAACCATTCCAATATTCTACAAAATTTCAATCATCACCACATGTAGGGGAAACTAAAAGGTTACCATAAAATTATAAAAGGATACCAAAAATTTAGAAAAACCAGATTCCATATATGTTTCTCAAAACATGAATAACAGTGATAATGCACCATATAGACATGATGAAAATGCAGCATACATATAGCATTTCTCATCATCATTTCTCATCATCTTGACAACATTCCACCTCCAAGGGCTTTGCATAGCAACAAGAGCATAAAGGAAAATCATCTTGGCAACATTCCACCTTCAAGGGCTTTGCATAGCAACAAAAGCATAAAGGAAACCCGGGGGAAATAGAAAATACTCCATGCAAAACTCAATCTCATGATTTCCTGAAATTATTTCATCATTAGCACTCCCATCTATTGGTTAGGATCACATTTACCTTTCAAAAACATATAAACAACGAATTAAAAAAAATAAAATAAGCAATCCAAGGCTAAATCATCTTGGCAGCATTCCACCTCTGAGGGCTTTGCATAGCAACACAAGCATAAAGGAAACTCAGGGGTAAAGAATAAACAATCCAATATTAGGCTAAATCATATTGGCAGCATTCCACCTCCGAGGGCTTTTCATAGCAACAAAATCATAAAGGAAACTCAGAGGAAATAGAAAATACTCCATGCAAAACTCAATCTCGGGATTTCCTGAAATTATTTCATCATTAGCATTCTCATATATTGGTTAGGATCACATTTACCTTTAAAAACATATAAACAACGAATTTAAAATAAGATTCCAATATTTGGCTAAATTTTGATTCAAATCCATTTAGAAAACTAAGAATTTGCTTAAAAGAATACCCAATACATTCAGAAAAATAAAAAATTACAAAAAAATTGTAAAAGAAAACCCAAAAAATTCATAAAACTGTAAAATTAAACCCAAAAATTTAGAGGAAACTAACTCCATCAATGGTGTTAAAAAGCTTCGAATGGAGAACAACAACGATAATGAACCATATCACATTTACCTTTAAAAACATATAAACAACTAATTTTAAAAATTTTAAAATAAGATTAAGCAATCCAATATTCTGCTAAATTTTCAATCAAATCCATTTACAAAACTATGAATTTACTTAAAAGAATACTGGATACATCCGGATACATTCATAAAACTAAAAATTTACAAAAAAAACTATAAAAGAAAACCCAAAAATTTATAGGAAACTAACTTCGTCAATGATGGAATCAAATCCATTTACAAAACTAAGAATTTACTTAAAAGAATACTCGATACATTCAAAAAAACTAAAAATTTACAAAAAAGTTGTAAAAGAAAACCCAAAAATTTAGAGGAAACTAACTCCATCAATGGTGTTGGTGTTCCACCTCTAAGCACTAGGCATAACAACAAAAACATAAAGGCAAATCATGGAAAATAGAAAATAATAGCTGAAAATTCAATC
The DNA here is from genome assembly GCA_032191745.1 of Picea mariana. Taxonomy (NCBI): domain Eukaryota; kingdom Viridiplantae; phylum Streptophyta; class Pinopsida; order Pinales; family Pinaceae; genus Picea; species Picea mariana. Next base: position 2,437 of record JASDQU010589189.1, on the reverse strand, counting down.
TCACAATTTCTTATAATTATTCCTTGTGATTAACACCCTACTTGTTGGTGAACAACACATTTAACTTCTCTAAACAAAATCTCATACATTCTAAAAATTAAAATATTACAAATAACATGTTAAAAGAAATTAAAAAATCGATTCATTCCACTGCCACACTAAATGTTGAACCACATGCATCCTAAAAATTAAAAGTTACACAAAATTCAGCAAAGGAAAACACAACATAGATCAAAGATGATTTTAAGGATGGAAATTTATTTTAAAATGTAGAAACCTTGGTGAATCTTACTAATCCTTCATAAGTCAATTATAAATGTTTGGTGATATTTTTGTAAAAATATTCAAATTTCTAAGTATTTATATAGTTTTTATAAAATCTTGGCGATTTTTAAGGCAAAATAATTTTATCCTATAGAATTTGGGTGAATCATTTTCAAAATAGCAAATCTTATTTTTGGAAAAACCATGGAAAATTAGCCCATGAGTGAAATTTAGCCCCTAAAATCATCCCTGTCATAGATATTCAACGACAAGGAACACATAAAGGTATAAATGAACAATAAAAGAAACTAGCATACCTCTAAAGCAGGGGAAGGGAACGCCGAAGAGAATAGAATAGAAGGTGGATATGTTGTAAAAGGAAAAGAGAGTGTTTTTTTTGGATTGTGTGTTGTGGTCTATGATGTTCCACTAATGTTTCGTGGTCTAATTATGTTCCACAATGTTTTGAAGTTCAAATGTTTCATGGATATACCTTCTATTTATGGTTTTCTATCTTATCTTAATGATTTTTTTTAGTATTTGTGCTTCTTTTTAATTTTACATTATAATCTCTTTTAAATTGAATTGTAAAACAAGCATTTGTAGAAAAATTAACGAAATTCAAGTGTATAACATGATTACTCATATGGACCCTTTAGAAGAGTCAAGTAGATTGTAACGATAGAGGGAGCTTTACACTACCAACTATGTTGTTTCTTTCATCTAATTCTCCATCCCTTCTTTTAGATGAGGTCATTGTGAGCTTTACACTACCAACTCTGTTGCTTCTTTCATCCAATTCTCCATCCCTTCTTTTAGATGAGGTCATTGCTTATAGAGTTCACCATATTAGCATATTTTGCAATGATCTCACAAAATTGTGAATAGTTTCACAAATCAAATTAGGTTATCTTTAAATATTTTGCAATGATCTCACAAAATTGTAAGCAACTAGAGTATTGTTACCCTGCACATCATTTCTCTAAATGTAATGTACATTATGACAGAAACAAGCCTGGCAACTAGACAAATTGTTTCTCTCAATGTAATTAAATTATATGTTAATATCAATTTAATAATCTAATTAATTAATTGTTAGAATTTGGAATGAATACAAAGACATACCTCATTCATCCAAAACTGAATCAAGATGTATATATTCAAAATAAGAACACTTGCCCAAACCCTTCGAAAAAAATATCTCGCTCACACATATCAAATTTTGGAATTGTAGATATAAATCATTGATAACAAACTTCATCATTGCCACTACAAATCACACTAGGTTAACATAGATCATAACTACTTTTCCAGAAATTGGAGAAATAAACTGTAAAAGATGTACAAAATCCCTTCTAGAAAACAAAGGAATACAAAGAAAAATAGTGTAAGTATATAATCCTTACATATCCCAGTGCTTGGAGAAGAAATTTCCTTTTCACAATGAATTGAATTTTGATCATGACCAGAACCTGGCTCGTTAGAGCTCTGACCATTTGTTTGTGATTGTCACCTAATTGCTATAAATGTGTTGACCTACACAGAATAGATCTAGCTAAACAATGATACACACATTTGCAGAGATAATTGGAAAAAGAAGAAGAAGGAGAGAAAGAATGGAAATAATTCTCATTAACCGTTGTGAATAATGAATAATTTACACGAGATATACTCTGTATAACTCAATAAGTTCGACTTGAGGTGAGCCAAGTCGCCATAGTGGTGTTCTAGAGTGATCTGGACACACACCAACAGTTACGGGAGTGAATTGCCACCTATTCTAGTCTCTCAGGAAGTTACGGGAGTGAACTGCCACCTATTCTAGTCTCTCAGGCAGTTACGGGAGTGAACTGCCACCTAGTTGAGTTAACTAGTCAACTAGTCTTCAGTTAAGTGACTGAACAAAACGTAGTGAGCAGTTAACTCAAGGAATCAAAGCTAATGTGCCACTTTGGCGATGATACCTAGGCAAGGTCGAACTAGCATGGTGATGATCCCAATGCAACATCTAAACTCAAGTCAACTAGTCAAACTAAAGTGTGAATTGAAAGAGAATATTCTCCAGGTGGAATATTATCTCATAAAATATAGGATACTGGATAATGACTAATTATGACTAATAAACAAATAAAAACCTTAGGAAAAAAAAATCCTAGGTGTGTGTGAAGTAACT
>JASDQU010589188.1:60173-75169 GCA_032191745.1 Picea mariana | reverse complement strand
ATGCGTGGGTTTGAAGGCCCCCAAAAACTGCCTTCATTCCGAAGACTTATGAGTACTAATAAGACATACATCATTTTCTTACGGGAGACCTTAGTGGATGAGGAGAAGGCCATATATTTCATGTCTTCTCTTTGCCCTTCTTGGATGGTTTCTGCAGTTAGTTCTTTCAGGAAATCTGGAGGACTGTTGGTTGCTTGGATTCCCACTATTTTTGAGTTACATTCTTACCTTTGTGTTTGTGGTATATTGTTGACAGGTTTTCATCTACCTGACAAAAGCAAGATCTGTCTTCCAAATGTATATGGACCTTGTACTAGTAGAAGACAGTTATGGGATTTGGTTGAGTCTAAAGGATTATTAGCTCGAGATAATCTCATTTTAGCAAGAGATTTAAATTTTACTACTAGTGTTGATGAATTTCGGGGAGCAGGGGCTTTACTCGACCCTTTGGCAAGTTTCTTTAGAAATATTTTTGGAAAAAATCATATGGTGGATGTTCAACTAGCAAAGCTAGTGCCTACTTGACATAATGGCAAAATTGGGGTTCATGGAATACAAAAGGGGCTTGACAGGGTGTTGGTATCAGAAGTGCTTCTGGTTGACTTAGCTAGGTATATATCATGGGTTGTTCACCCTTATTTGTCAGATCATGCACTAGTGATCTTTTAGTTGAATCGTGGTTATAGATCTGTTGCTTACCCATCTAAATTTAACCCTGTTGTTATGATTGAAGATTCTTTTGGGGAGTTAGTTCAGGCAGAATGGAGCTCTGACCAGGGTTGTAGTGTGATTGGAGCACAAAGACAACTAGCACAAAATATTTTCAATCTAAAGGCCAGAGTTAAGTTGTGGATAGCGGAAAGAAAAAATGAAAGTCGCACCCTTGAATTATTAGAGGAACAAATAACAAATCTCACTAAGAAGAGTTGGGAAGTTGAGTTAATTTATGATAGGGTACAACGTTTGAAATTGTTGGAAYAGGAAAGGAACAAKTTGATGATGGAGGAAGAGGCACGCTGGCATTTGAAGAGTAGAGAAACATGGATTCRGTGTGGTGATAGAAACACTAAGCACTTCCATGATTTTTTAGTTTTAGACGTAATAAAAAATTTATGTGGGAAATCRAAGACGATCAGGGGCATTCTCATCAGGGGTAGGAAGCTTTAAATAAAGAABAAAAATGATTCTTCAGTTCTTTCTATAAATAATCAGATGHGAATAGGATCDTGGATCAGGTTGCAACAGTAAKACTRTACCCTAGAATGGTCTCAGGTGAAGAAGTAGTAACTCTTGAAAAGCCTRTTACTGAGAAGGAAGTATTATAGGTCCTAAAAGGTTTTACCAAAGAGAAAATCTTGACCCCTGAYGGGTGGACTATRGAATTATTCTTACACTTMTTTTACTTGGTTGCTAAGTATTTGTTGAAKGCAATTGAAGAATCACGCACATCTGGTGAGGTGAAYAGGGCTTTGAACTCGACCTTCATTGCACTTATTCTGAAAGTAAATGGCCCGACAAACTTTGTGGACTTTCGCCCGATTGCTTTATGCAATCTCCGTTATAAAATAATTTCTAAGATTATAGCCAAAAGATTAAGACCGATTCTCTCTCGAACCTTATCTGAGGAATAGTTCATATTTTTGAAAGGTAGGCAAATAATCGATGCGATCGGGACTTCTCAGGAGTGCCTCCACATCATTAGAGAAAAAACGCTACAGGCATTAATCTCAAAATCGATTTAAAGAAAGCTTAGGACTTCTTAAGTTGGGATTTTCTAAGGCTGGTTTTACTTCACTGTGGCTTCAATATGCCCATGACTAATTAGATAATGGGTTGCATTACGTCGAGATCTTTTGCAGTTCTTGGCAATGGCAAGCCTTCGGAATTTTTTCGCAATGGAAGGGGGTTAGACAGGGTTTCCCTCTGTCATCGCTGCTCTTTATCCTTATTATGGAGGGATTGATCTGGGCATTAAATCGAAGCAAATAAAATGGTCTCTTGACTAGTATTAAAGTTTCTAGATTGATCCAGGTTCTCCATCTACTGTTCGTAAATGACATTCTCATCATGGCATCTACCTCTATTGCAGAATGGAAGGAGATAAGTAGAATTTCAAAGGCTTTTTGTAATTCTTCTGGTCTCTAGATCAATCCACAAAAATCTACTTTTCATCAACATGGTGTTAATCCTTTTGTTCTGGACTCCGTGTCTTATTTCCTTCCGTTCAATATTCACGCTCTATCTAAGGGGTTTAAATACCTTGGGTTCTTTTTAAAATTCAATAGGTATAAATTGGTTGACTGGCTTTGGATATTGGAAAAATATGAAAAGAGAATCAATCATTGGTGCTCGAGGTGGTTGTCACTAGGGGGGCGATTGGTCTTGACAAAAGCGGTCCTGGAGAGCCAATCTGTCTATTGGCTAGCACTGGAAAATATTCCTCCTTTGATCTTCAAACATATCCGCCAACTTATCTCTAGTTTCCTCTGGTCAGGATGTCGGAAAAAAAAGAGCATACGTCTCTGCAATTGGCAACTGATTTCTAGGCCAAAGCACCTCGGGGGTTGGGGATTGCAGAATTTGATTGGGTTCAGCAGAGCTTTGGCAACCAACAATATTTGGAGGGTTCTCATGAAGGAGGGATTATGGCACCGTGTGATAAAAACAAAACATCTTCCTTCTGTCTCATTTGATCGATGGCTTCACACCATGCATATTAAAAAAGAAAGAGGTTCACAAACCTGGAGGTACCTTCTTAAATCTCTTCATCTCCTTTTGCACTAGATTGTGTGGAGCCCTGGGAATAGTTACTCTATTGTGATTGGAAAAGACAATATCTTGGGCATGGGAAATGTGGCATTACTTTCAAATGAGATGATCGTTGTTATCAATAGGAAAGGGTTGCATTATTTATTTCAAGCACATGGGGAAATGCAGGCAGGGAGGATCACTCAAAATTGGCAAACCAACGATGACTTGGAATTGACCGGGCACTTATATACTAAATGGTCACACTTCTGTTGTGCTCTTATCAACAATGGAGTACACTTGCAAGAGAGACCAGATATCCTAAAATGGACAGGGGGGGATTTATCGGGTTGCATCTCTGTTAAGAATGTTTACCTGGCATCCAAAAATATGAAATGGAATGTGAAGTTAGAAGGTTGGAGAAAGAATTCGTGGGACTGGGATTGTCCTCTAAAAATTAAGTTGTTTACTTGGCTGTTGGTGGAGAACAAAATTCTCTCTTGGGAGATATTGCAGCACAAAGGTTTTAGTGGCCTAGACATTTGTCTTTTATGCAAGATGCAGGTAGAAACTACCCAACATCTATTCTTGGACCGCACATTCATGGTGGAAGTTTGGAGGAAGATTAAATATGTCATCAAATTCTCGGGCAACTGGACAGGTTTAAATTTAAATTTGAATGAATGTTTCAAGCAGTGGAAAGTCTTGAACAACAATGTACCTACTTTACCAGCATTGATCTATTGGTTCATTTGGAAGGAATGTAACCAAGCGATATTTGAAAACAATGAACTCTCCATGTTGAAGGTTATTCATGTTACTCTCATGTCATTAAGGGATCACAATGATGTGTTGAAAGTCTTGGCCAGAATATCGGAGCTCTCTCAGTCAGGCTGGAGTGGTATCGTTGGTTGGTTCAATGGTGTGGTTGCTTCTTCAGGAACAAATGGTGGAGCCGACAATGTTATAAGGGTAAGTGAACATTGCAGGTATAAGTGGCTCCTAAACTGCGGCCCGTGCACAAATACCCGAGCAGAACTGCTTGGGGCATGGGCTTTGCTCACTTTGGCTTCTCGATTGTCCTTACAGTGGATTCACGTAATGGGAGATTCCAAAATCATTATAGATTGGCTGCAGGGAAAAGATCAGCTTTAGGTCATCACCTTGGATTATTGGAAAGACAATACCAATGCTTTAATCACCTATTTCCACAAGATATCCTTTTCCCATGTTTACAGAGAGGATAATCAACTGGAAGACAACCTTTCAAAGAAAGCGCTCAACAACGATCCAAGGAAGCTCACATATTATCATTGTGTCGAGGAGCACGAGGGGCCCCATATGTTCCTCAACCTTTATTAGTTTTTTTTTTCTAGAATATGTTTTCTGGTTGCCCATTTCCTTTTTGAGGGATATGTATATGTTATCTCCTTGTTTTTAATTTTGTTGATCTTTCCTAGAAGACGACTGCACGTTTTCTTTTGGCAGAGTTATTTAGTCAATTAAAATTGGGGTGTTTTGTGTTATTTTTGGGGAGGAAATACATTTCTAAATGGTCTCTATGACATCAGTTTGTATGGCCTTGAATGTATTCAATCAGTTTATATCAATATAAATATAAAGTGCAATTTTTTATGGAAAAAAAATAAATAAATTTTTATTTAGTTATAAATTATGTTCGGTGGATAATGAAGGAACTAATCTGAGAATAATTATTTGTCTTTTCCAATCAATGAAAACTCTATTATACGGTTACCTATTTATTTCCCTCACTAAGTTGATTATAACGTTCCTCTATTATGAGGATACACTTTATCCTAACACGGTATAATAAATTAAAATACAATGAAGGAATATGAGTAGTTGGAGTAAATAATCAAATCGTCTAAGTAAGAGTTTATATTTACTTAGTCCTTTACCTTTAAGAGGTTACCTAAGGCCTTAGGAAAATGAATAAAATATACATAAAATTTAAACTTAAAATTTTAATTATTTATCCTTGAAAAGAGGAATTTAAATTACACTACGAGGTTTAAGAAGTAATTACAATAAAATCTTGTACTTGTAATTAAGTCCAAAAATAGATAGATCATCTTTAAATGCGTTGATAGTGGAAGTTAATATTATATGTTCTTTCGTAGTTTATAGGTAGCATTTGATGAAATGGTTATATATATATATATATATATATATATATTAATCATTAATCAATGGAATATTGGGAAGAATTGAATGGATATATAAAATGGATTGAATTGATGTAAATAAGGTATCTTAGGATATGGTTTACTAATAATATTTTATACATTAATAGATGGTTTTCTTTTATTAAAAATACACACTTTAATATGAAGAGGTGTAGAAGAATTTAAGTAATTATATTCTTGAGGAGTATATGATTTTGAGTCTCCTAATAAATAAATATAACCAATAACCCACTCTTTAAAAGTCTTAATTCAAGTTTTAAAAAGTGGTGATAGTAATCCATCGACAGGTTGAATGCGAAGACTTGTGGAAGATACACATTCCCATCAATAATGTTTCTTAGGTATTGTGTCCTTCGACCATTAAATTGTAATGAGTGATGATACTTTACATCTTGCAAGAAATGTTGATATCATACATTGAGCTTACAATATAGTTAAGTAACATAAAAATATTGTTGTGGGTTGCTTGCGCGTATTAAGAATCTACTTGGGTGTAACTAAATTCTCACCTAATGTGAATGTTGTTTCTTTAATCAAGAAAAATTTACCCTTGATTATCGGTATTTTAATGTTCATACTTCTTATCCCCGTGATATTTTGTTGATTGTGGAAAGGTTGTTACACATTTGTTTACAACACTTTTGTATAGTGTTAGACATATGTCATGCTATGATACATGGGAGGTCGAACTTTCCTTTTTCCTTAGAGTTATTTTGCTTATTTTTTGAGAGGTTTCCGGAGACGAGGTCGACTTTTGTTCATCATCTTGCTAGCTCGAGGACTCATGTGCGGATGCACATGTGGGGGGAGATGATGCCTAAGAGGGGCCAACCGGAGTTTCTGGCCAGGATTTCCCCAGACGCACTGGGGATAATAGGCACTAACGTGGTTCACATGTTTGTCATGGTGTCATGTCCTTACATGGGTTTGGATTGCAAGGATGTATTAACATCCTCTTCACACCAGATGATAAAGGTAATATTAGTGTTTTGTTTAAATTAATCTAGTTTCATTTTATTGTCTTATTTAATTAGAATAAAATTAATTCTAACACATTCTTTAATTTGTTTTATTAAATTGTTTAATGAATCTTTGTAATTATTGTTGTGTACTATGTCTTTTGCAGATATTGGTACTTTCAATGGGGATGTGCCTCCTCCCCCAACAGATGACGATGAGGAGATGATTCTTGAGTCTGTGACGGGTCAAGGTCTTCGGGTGCATATACCCGACAACATGCATCATAGGTCAGATACGCGATTCAGGTTAGATTTGGGAAATCAACTCTGTGAACTTTTGACTAAGGTGGGATTTTGCCCTATGTTGATGCGAGACATCAGGGAATATCTTATGCTTTTGGATTTTTAGAGGGAGATGTTGCATGATTTGATGCCTCCTATGCATCATATCGTCATAGCTACCATGCTACTAGCAATGAGGAGGGATCCCGATGATAGGAACAACTAACCTTCCAGTACGACATGTTCGTCCAGTACCCCATCGATTGATGAGGGTGGTCGTGATCTCTCTCCACATCCTCCTCCTCCTTCACCTCACCCAGATTATGAGCAGGAATCATATTCCTCCTCCTCCTATTTCACCTCACCTAGATGAGCAGGCATGACCTATTCCTCATCCTCCTCTTTCAACTCACCTAGATGAGCAGGCAAGACCTATTCTTCCACTGCTTATTTCTAGTCAGAGAGTCGACCAACCACTTCCTCCTGACCGCCCATCATCTTCTACTATAGACCAAGCCTCCACTACTGTTGTAGATATGAAAATTATACCATCGGCTTGACTAGGTATGTTCTAGCAGTTATTTGACTTCTTCATGATATATATATATGGTGCATTTTTTATGTTCATGTTGATGTACTTAGTTTATATGTTGATGTTGATGTGTATATTGTTAGGTCATGTTATATATGTTTTCTAGATGTTCTTGAAATATGTGTATGTTATAACAATGTTCATTAGATGTGCATTTTTCATGTTGATCATGATTAAGTACTTAATTAATTTATATGTTGATGTTGATGTGTACAATTTTAGGTCATGTTAGATATGTTTGCTAAATGTGCTTGATAGATGTTTATGTTAAATGATGATTGCTAGATGTGTGTGATGATGATGTTAGACAATGATTGTGTTTTGTTAGATGTGATCACAATGATGATGCCCTGCTATATTATTAGATTTTTGTGCTAGCTAATGAATAACATTTATATGTGCTAGAGGTATATATAATTAATTAGATGATGCTAGTGAATTTAAATGTGTATTTTAGATGATGTTTATGTTTGTTAGATGGTTATCATCATGATGTTTATTTTTATTAAATGATATTTATTATAGATTATGTATTGGTGAACTTATATCAAAATTTTATATATGAAACATAAAGACTTAATTTAAATAAAAAATGCAAAGATATTTTTATAAATTACAAAGTTCTATATGATTGAAACTATAATTGTAAAATTACCATAAACATTTTTCTATTGCATAAATACTTCATATATATTCATTCTAACTAAATTCTTTTTCAAAAAACATATTACATATGAATAAATGTTATTTTCCATTGTACTAATTACTCTTTTTTAATAGATTCTTCTACACTAAAAATTAATCTTCCTATTGTTATTTTTTTCATTATTTCGTAAGTTGATTTCTATCAAATTTTAAATTACTTCATTAATTGTGGTTTTACTCAACATTGGGGGCACCATTTTATAAATATTTCTAAAAGCAATGATAAAAGTATGTAAACTAACAAACATTTTAGTTAAAAACCAAATTATCACAAAATCATGTTAGAAATTTAATTTTTAAATTATAAACCACATTATTTGTTAACTATTTTACTTTTAAATCTACAAAATACATGAACATAAAATCAATTTTTAAATCATCATGTTAACATATCATCAAAAAGGTTGTACTATTAAACATGCATATCAACCATATTATTACTTATAATATCAACACAAATTATTAGGATAAATAAGAAACTATGAAAATTAAAATATTACCATTCAATATCTAAACATGTTGCCAACTATAAAAATATTATGTGTGGTTGCATATATATATATATAATTAAAAAAAATTAATTAAATAACTCATGCATGGTTTAAAATATTCACAACTCAAATACTCAAGCAAGGAATTGCAATGCAAATCTTCAAATTATTTCCCTAAGAGATATAAGGATCAAAGTCATATCACTAACAAAAGTGCTTTATACAAGTGCTTGAGTGTGTCCAAGGGTAAGAGGATTGTTAATAAATGGATAAATGTCACCTTTTATACACATCAAAATTCTAAGTACACCATTGTTACTATGCTCTTTTAGGTCTCAATGCTTCTATAACATGTTGGTGAAGGGTCAAACATCTAACATCTTGAGGCATTTTTGAACATGATAATAATTCTTACGACTTTATCGTGATAAAAATTCTTAAATTGTTTATAATTAAACATGCACCGACATACAAATGTGTTCAAATAACAATATAAAATTCTATTTCAATCAATCGTTCCATGCAATCACAAATAATTTGAAAGACAAACACATTACGCATCAAACTGATTGTTAACCAACTAAAATTTTTCAAATATTTGTTATAATTAACTAAACATTTCCTCTGTTAGAAGATGAATAAAAAAAATACAATCAGGGAAATAAAGATAACAAAAGGATACAACAACAATATTAATGATGAAATAAAACATGTACATATCACTCTTTGTTGTCATTTCCCTCATTATCTTCCTCGCTTTGCATGATAACACTATTGTTCTTAGAAATATGTTTTGATCCAGGGTCGTGTCTTAATACGAACCACCAATCCCTATCTAATGCATCTGGGTAAATAAACACTTGGTTGCAATGTTTTGGGAAAACATAAAGATCCTTAGCTTCATCCCACATCTTTCTAGAGTTGATACATATCATCTCATTATTGTGATCTTCCTTCACATTATTCCAATCAAAGGTGTCCTACCACTTGCATCTAAAAATAACACATTAGAAAGAAGAGAAGACCACTCGAATGATCTCTTGTATCTTTTCAACATAACCCAATCTCCCCTGTATTAGGTTTTGATCGTGGTGGTTATCACGACTAGATTGGTCAAACTCGACTTCCACTCCACACTCTTGTTTCATGCATCCATCATTGATATTGACAGTGTCAAAATAATGTCCATATGCCCACACAGATGAGAACAAATGCACCTATACAAAAGTGAAAAAATCACAATGGCATGTTTCTAATAAGTTGGGCAATAAAATATAAAATATAGATGTTACAATTCAAACATGCATTATGAAGTTAAAATTATACACAAAGATATTATTACCAAGTTGCTTCATCCAATCTCTATGTTTAGTGCATCCTCTTCATCACGCAGGTAACAACGAGATGCAACGTATTTCTCTTTGAATTGGTCAACAACCCAACTGTTGGGGCATATCATTGGAATATTTTATTTTAAATGATCAAGACGAGGCATTCTTCTACCATTCAACCATCTAAATTTTTTTCTGTCACTGTCCCATTTCCTCCTCTTATGTTCATACAATGTGACCCACATCTGTGTTGCCTCCAAATTTTAAAGAATGAATTTAATGATGGCATCAATTTTTGAATTCATTAATATGTGTGTGTGTGTGTGTGTGTATGTGTGTGAAATAAAACCAGCATATAGTATGTGTCAGATCAAAATATACATTATTGAGTTCAATGTGAATAGTTATTGTGTAGAAATTTGACAAACGATAAATCACTTACTCTTTATCAAGCACATTTTTCCATTAGTTTGGAGAAGCTCCCCTTCTCTTTTATCTTCATACATTTTGTCATCCCAAATCACCACACCTGGTGTGTTGTCAATCTTCTTGATGTACTCACTGGCATAATAGAAAGATTAATATGATATGTACCCCTCTTCCATACACCCCTCCAGTTTTTCCCTTTGTCGAACAAATCTTGTCAATTTCTTCATGTACCTATCTAAGAAGAACATCCAACGACAAGACTCCACTCTGACTAATTCAACCTCATCTACTAGGTGAATTAGAAGATGAACCTGCAAGTCCATGAAACTCGTCAACAGTTCCTTCTCAATCATACAAAAAATATCAACCATCTCTTGACGCCACCGTGGAATTCTATCCATATGAATCTCCTTTTATGTGATCCAATGTACAAATGCAGATAATTTAGATATGGCATGTCATAGGTCCTAGGGGAATTCATGGTTCACAAACCCATGCATGAGCAGGGGATAATGACACTATAAATTTTACACATACAAAATTAATTATGTTTTATCCCATGGCATGAATTTATAAAATAACTACTAAAAACATGGTTTTGGCATATGTACTCTTAGAAGGTTCAAAATGGTCATGTGATTTTAATCCCAAAAAATGGTTTTCCACAATGAAGTTGCGTCGCAGTGAAGACCCATATAAAGAAGGAACCTTCACACCCAATATAACTTCCTTTTCCAAAGAAAGATCATATTTATTCAATATCCATGAGACATCACCTTGATTGAAAGACCAAGAGGGGCCAACCTCTCATCTACTTTCTTTTCTTGGCCAATATTTCTTCTTACTTTTTGAAGAAATAAGATCTCTCCTAACATCCAATGTGTCACTTTCTTTTGATGACACGTGCCTCCATAAAGAAGATGAAACATTTTTAAATATATGCATGGGATCTAGTAATTGGGAAATCATAAGATGATTCCAATATGGGAGCTCATAAAAGATAGATTTCCTTTCCATCTCAATGATAAATTTCTCAACATAAGTGTCGAATAATTTTGGATCATCGAACATAGTCTCCCCATTTGAATTGAACATTTTTGTAATCTCCTTCTCATTCTCTCTCTCATATGATCTAAACCATTTTGCTGGTGTCATTATTGCATGCCTTTGGGTTCTCTCTCATTTACCATTGAGAGTGAATGGTCCTCTTTTGTAAGGGTGTTGCTCTAGGAGGAACACCCTAGAGCATTCGTACACTGACTTTCGTAGGTGGTTGGACTACCTAGCCTTCATATAAGGTCCACAACATTTACATCCATGCTATCCTTTTGTTACAAGACCTACGAAATTATCAATATATACAAAGCATGTTAGCATTGAATATCAGAACAATTGCAACAAATTAAATATGCCAAACAATATTGTTACGTATATAAAAAAAAATCAATAAACATGTAATTTATGAGAGAAAAATCCTAATCTTGGATAATCATGTGTGGTATAATCACATATGCCATGCATCTTAAAAATCCTCTCTATTGTGATGGGTCTTGATACATCATATATATGTATCCCTTCCCATAATTCCTTTAATTCATCTAAAAATGGTTTTTGGTAGACATGCATATTCTTCACTTGTGTTCTACTAGGGACTATAAGAGCCAACATAAGATGTTCATTCTTCATGGAAAACCATGAGAGGATATTGTTATTGATCACTAATACAGTCCAAACATAATAGTTGGTGTTTTGGAGGGAATATGGGTTGACGCCATTCATGGCTATGGTGAGTCGTAGACTTCGTACTTCATCCTTGAATTTTTCGGGAAATGTATCTTCTATATGCTTCATGGATATTGAATCCGTTGGGATTCGCATAACTCTTGACTCATTTCTTTGCGAGGCATGTCATCCCTGCAACATAGCTAATTCTTTGCAATGAAAGAGACTTTGAATCCTTGGGATTATAGGAATGTGACTCAATATCTTATGAGGAGGACCATGTGATTTACACTTTTTATTTGATTTATGATATCTGTCATGCCTGTATTTCAGACATATCTCTTTGTCTGCATATTCTCCTATATATAGAATATAATCATTCAAACATGTATGATATGATATGTACTCAACACCCAATTTTTTCAACATTTTCTTTAGCTCTTCACAACTATTGGGCAATATATTATCACTCGAAAGAACCTTATCTTTGAATAACCTGCAGTTAGTGGGCAATATAAATGTACAATGTCATTTACAATTCATCAAATTGATCGTTTTTAATTTTGATTGTGTGATAAGATTTATCAAATTATAAGGGACTTAATGATGGCCAGTTACCTCAATATTTCCAAGAAACATGCATTTGACATGCCAAACTTTGCTTTCAAGTTGTACAGTAACATTGTTGTCCCCATCTAGGTAGACTTTGCCCGGCTAGGTCCAAAGAGAGGGGTGGTGGAAGAAGATTTTAGACTTTCGAATAATGTATCAGTGATATGAGCATCATCCCCTTTCTCATGATTCTGGAATGAATCTAACAACATTGTCTCCATGGTAGTTGTATCCCATAAATAATCATCCATACCAACCTCTATTTCATTGACTCCATTGCCCATTTGTGAAGAACTACTATTGTTGTAGTCATTCCTAATTGTTAAATATGGACTAGTGGAAATTGAATAGGTGGTTGATTCAACCATTCTTGGTATGATTCCTCTCTGATTTGTGCTCTTATTGCATACTTATCTCGATTTGAAATTGTAGTGGGGTGCAACAGAAAATGATAGGTAGGTCGCTCATCATCATAATCATAATTTCAAAAAATATTGAACATTAGTACATCGATGATATTAGTAAGCACAATGCAATTGGTTTTTTCAAATCACATTGTACCCAACATTAATTATTACCATCACCGACCCAGGATTACGACTGGAAGATGGCATGTTACTATTGACATCATAAAGAGGTTGTCAATTTTCATCTACCAACTTCTTGCACTATGTTTCCCTTGATAATAGTTTCCAATGTTTTTGAATTGGTGGAATATTATATGCATTTGAACTCTATTTTGAACTAGGATCCTGCAAATTTGGATACATTTTTATTCAGATTGGCAAGGATAAAAAAATTAAATTCAGTTAGATAATCAAAATATAAATAAAATCTGAACTTACTCGATATGGAAAGGGAGACTCTGTGATGGAATTTGAGCAATATGTAACGGGATAGAATTTGAAGAATTGGCCATTTGATATTATAATATTTTCTCCCTGCATTTGAGCAAAATCAACAATAAATTTTTAAGAATAAGACAACTTTAAGAGGAATGTGTATACTATGGAGTACTGCAAGTCATGTGGATGCATCCTAAAAGATAACTTAAGATGAATATGTTGTTTTGTGTGCAAATAAAATTCAGATAACTTTGAAAGCATAACAATGCTCTTATTTAAACAAAACGCACCAATGTGTATATAACAATATAAAGCACCGGGGCGTTTTATTATGAGTCACGATGGTTCGTAAATAAATAAAAAATGATTATTTGATATTAGTGCTCCAAAAATTTTAAGCGCACCAGTGCATTGTATAAAAAAACGCATCGGTATGTGTTATTAATAGACACACTAGGGTTTCGAAAAACTTAAAAAAAAAGAGCGACTTTATTTTTTTACAATTGAAAAATGACGGGAATTTAAAATCGAATTTCATAAAGTCATTTAAATAGTAAAAAACTATTCATTGTTTCATTATTTTACCAAAATTTACAGTGGAGAGATTTGAAAGAGAGTCGTACTAGAGAGCATTGTGGAGAAGCATAATAATTTAGAACAACAATATTATTCAGAAGATCAAAATTTGAAGGTTATGGTGATTCATTTAAAACCCCTTTCATAAAATCTTTCCTGGGTATTAAGCTATTCGGTATTTTATTATTTTTCCAAAATTTATAGTGAGAGATTTGCAAGAGAAACATACAGGGGATCATTGTGGAGCAACATATCAATACTTTGGAATAGGAGACTTATTCAGAAGATCAAAATTTGAAGGGTATGGTGATTCATTCAAAACCCTTTTGGAGCAACAAAATTATTCAGAAAATCAGAATTTGAAGGGTTTTGTGATTCACTCAAAACCCCACATAGTAAAAAATTTAAAAATCATTGTTGATTTTAATAATAATGCTTTTACAATTTGTATCTCTATTTAGATTTAATTAAAATTCGGAAAAAAAATAAAAAAATCCATACTTACATTAAACCCTTATTTCTTCTTGCTTATGTGACTGCAAAATTTCACCTTAGGGTTTAACTCCATCTATCACTTCATAATTACAAGTTTTCATTTTAAGCATTTTAGATTTAATGGGTTTATGTTTCCATATAAAAGACATTTGACATGTTATGCATCGGATCTAAACCCTCTCGATCCTGTCACTTTTTGTTTTTAAATGTTTCGGGTTATTTGTGTGCTTAATTGAATCTAACACATCGGTTCGCTTTCAGATAAAACGCACCTGTAATGCTGCAACATAATTAAAAAAAAGTGTTCATCGATGTGTATTTTATATTTTTTTTTCTATTGGATCGGTGCTGATAATGATACATATCGCACCAATGTAATTTATAGTTTTAAAAAAATCTATTTTTGATATCGGTGCATTTCATATATGGAATGCACCGTGCTTTTGTATTATGTAAGCGCATCGGAATTTGTTTTTTTGTAGAAAATTATGTGATTTATTTATAAAATATATTTAATAGCTTGTGTATTGAACGGTACATGATTATATTGATAAAATAAATGTGTAAGAATAATTCAAGTAACAAAATTTCTGATCGACACAATGATAGCACATCCAAAAAGGAAAAAAAAAAAAACAAGTTCTTTGTAAATTCTATACAAAATTAATATGTTTGAACTATTTGTTATTTTAGCTAATATGTATTGGTTAGTGTGTGTCCTGCAGAGCCATAAAATGAGGAAGCTCTATAAGATTCTTTGTGATCTAAGTGAAGAAGAGTGTAAAAGCTTGATGAAAAAATTGCAAAAGGAAGAATCAACTGAATGAAAAAATTCTATTCAATATGAGTTATCTTTTGAATTTTCATTAATAATATACTTAAAAATATTAGATAACATGTTTCAAACAATATATTAATTCACATATGTTTAATGTTCTACAGGGACCAACAAAGAAAGAACGAAATGTCGTCTTAAGATTTTTTTTTTTATAGAAGCTGTAA
>JASDQU010589188.1:33854-60123 GCA_032191745.1 Picea mariana | reverse complement strand
GAGGGGTATAGTGGAACAAATGTATAGACGTACTTTCCACTTACAATACATAAATCAATCCCATGATTCTAATAACCATGTTATATCTAAACTGTAGGAAGTGTTTCCAGAGCAATGGTCAATGAGACCTGTCACACTTGCAATAGAAAAAAACATACAACAACAAAAAAAAATCATTCAAAAAGTAATATTCCTAAAAATATTTTTTCTAGAATATGTATATGTTACTATAAACCATTTCTTTTTTAATATCAATTTTTTTATATTTAATTTTCATATATCAATATAAAAATAGTGTTTTGTCATGTTACTTTTTTCAAGAAGATTATGAAAATCCCAAAGGACCAATGAGCTGATATCCAAAATATGCCATTAGGAATGTCGAAAAAAGTGTACAAGGAGATGATAAAATAAATGAACATAATTGCATTGCAGGAGTCATCTCCGCAACAACATGCTTCAAATGTATGAAATCATTGAAATTTTCTATTAGGTTCATATAAATAAATAATTTAGCATTAAATATTAATTTTCAAGTATTTTCTTGCAGAAAATAAAACAAAATGGAACCCATTATGCACATAAAATAGGACGACAAGGAAGAAAAGGGTTGATAGCAAAGTTTGTGAGCAATTGTTATTTTCTTATAACATTAACTTAAGATTTCATTTTTGTATATTTTAATTTTTTTTACAACAAACATCCTTGAATATATTCAAATAGGTGCTAAGATAAAAGAAGAACCATCACAAGAATTGATTGACATTGGGTTAAGGGTTGTGAGTATATGTTAGCATATCAAAAATTAATTGTGAAATTTGTAAGTATCTTATGTTTTTTTACTTCTCTCATTTTACAATTAATGGAACAAAAAAAAACTTTTATATTAAATCTATGATTTATTATGGGACATAAAACTTCCAGGAAACAAAGTATGGAAATGTGCCAATAGAAGAGTTGTTGACAGAAGGAATGAGATTTGGTTTTGAAAAAATGTGTATCATTGAGGACTCAATTCTTTCTATGGTATGTCACTTTGAAATTTACATTCATGTATATTGTGTATTTCAATTTTCATTATTATCACCAAAGTAGATACACTCATTACACTTTATTTTTATTTTTGTAGATGAAATCATTTGAAGAAGAGGAAAACAATCGAGACAATCAACAAAACATTCAAGCAAATAACTCAAGTCATGGAAGTAGCTCGAGAACTAACAACAATTCCAGCGAAGAATGATGATCAATATATTTGGATATCAATGCAAGTTGTATTTTTTGAAATAATTGTCTGTGAAAATCAAACATTTTGTTTAATGTAATGGACATAGTGTCACAATTGAAAGACAAGGGGTTACCGATAAGTGTTGACTAATTTTTTATGACAAAGAGCCTATTATTCATATATAATAAAATATGTTTTATTTTATTTTATTGCATTGTCCAATGTTGTTGTGAAATGTTACATCGTTGATTCAATATATGAATGATTAAATATTATATTGAGCAGATGAGAAATTTGATGATATAACAAATTAATCCAAACATTATATCCAAATGCACTAATCAAAATTTAATTTATATGAATACTATTATAAGATATATGTCAATATTTTGATGAACAATGGAATTATAAAACAACAATAATTGTGCATTGTCACAGGTCGGTGTTTCTAAAAAGAGAAAATGATAATCGGTGTGTTTAATGATAAATAACACCGGTGCATTTCAATATGCAATGCACCAATATCGTAATTAAATTTGCATCGGTGCTTATATACAAGGAACCAACATTGATCTTAATACTATTTTAACCAACAATTATATTAATAAAAACATTTATTAGTGTGTTTAATAAATAAGCGCACAGGTGCTTTTGTATCACACTTCCACACTAGGAGGGTTTATTTTTTAACGTATTGGTAATGGTAGCATAGATTCGCCTGGTGCCTTATTCTTATTAAATCACCAATGCATTATTACTTATAAGAGCACTGATGCCCCAATATGTTTTGGACAACCCCGATGCTTTCTTGTAATGTTAAGCATCGGTACTTTAAGTTATAGAATGCTTCAGTGTTTGGTATCATAGATTTCACTAGTGCATTGTTTTTATTAAATCAACAATGCTTTATTTTGTATAAACACACTAGTGCCAAAATATTTTAGGACTGGCCCGGTGCTTTTGGTGTAATGTAGGCACTGGTGCTTTATGTTTGAGAATGCACTAGTGCATATAGACCCTGAAGTGCACCGACTAGAAAAAAAATCCACTACAACCTCCATTTGTCCAGTTTTTTTAGTTATAATGAAGTTCTGTTATAATCTCTGCAAAAACATCCGCTACCAAAAATGGATGTTTTCGCAGAGGTTTTTTTGACATTTTTTTCCTATTTTGTAATACTAAAAACCTCCTCTATAGGGTCTTTTCCTTGTAGTGAATGCCTTGATGCCACATTTCATATGGAGTCTTGTTTTTAAGAGCATGACATGGACACATATTTTTCACATAAACTACACATAGAATTGCATTATCCCAAAACATCAATTTAACATTCTTGAAAAACATCATGGAACAAACCATATTTAGAAGTGTCATGTTCATTCATTCAACCATGTCGTTCTATTGGGGATTGTATAGAATTGTGGTTTGGTGTATGATCCCAAGTTGGTGAAGGAAGATTTCAAATTCATTAGATGTATATTCTCTTCCAATATTAGCGTGAAGATAGCCAATAGGAGATGATGCTTCATTTTGAATCCATACATGAAAATTTTTAAAAGTTTCAAAAGATTGTGATTTATATTTCAGCAAGTACACCCAAGACATCCTGGTGTAATCATCAATAAAAGCCATGATATATCTATTTCCATTTGCAAAAGAAACATCATAGGGCCACATAAATCAGAACGAATAAGTTCAATTTTTGTACATGTTCTCGAAGTAGAATCATGAAATGGTTGTTTGATGTGTTTTCCAAGGATGAAAGCATCACATTTCTTCAATTTCTTAGGAATAGTAGGCAAACGAGAAACACCATTCTTTCTCAACAAATGAAGACTGTCATAATTAATATGGCCAAATATGGCATGCCACAAAAGGCTAGATGACATTATACTTGCATCATGATGAGAGATGTATGCAACATTTTGTGTATGGGAAGATGTCCCTTTCAACTTCATCATTCTTCCATCTTCCATTCCGATCATGACAACCATGTTCTCATAATCCTTCCTTATTTAAACTTTGTCGCTAAACATATGAACATAGTGGCCTTGTTTCGGATGTGGAAAAGGAACAAAAAGTTCCTTTGTACCTCAAGAAGATAGAGTACATTATGTAGAAGAAAATCTAGGAGTCCATGCAACTTAAGCTTGATGGTACCCATTCTCGAAAGTTTGAGACTTGATCTATCTGTAAAATACACTATGTCATCTAAATTTTCATTGAAGTCTTCGAAGAAGTATCATTAGAATGTCATGTGGGAGGTTGCACCCATGTCAAGAAGCCATTCATCTCTCCAAGAAGAAAAATAATTTTTAAACAGATATTTTTCTACTCCTATATTGCAATGGGAAACAAAATAATGAGCAAGTGATTTATCTTTCATTGGTTCTGAAGTTTTACCGCTATCTTCTTTCTAATTATGGTTGTCATCCTTGATATTCTCCCATGGAACTATTTAGTCCCATGACCCATTTATTATGCAATGAGTATAGTGAATCTCAAATATGTGATGGAGATTATGCCAACAATCTCTATCTCTGAGCTTCTTCTTTCCACATACTCTCTTTCTCTTTCTTCCATCTCCTCTAAAACTTTGGGACATTTCAAAATTCCATCCATTATTACCATTCAATGCATGAATAGCATCTACATCATCTCAATGATCATCAAAAAATCATCCTCCAGTGCAAATTTAGTTGTATGAGGATCCAAATTTCCAACATACACATTAGAAATGATAGGAACAATAGATATTCTAAGATATAAGTTTCAAAGTTAGGCTGGAACAATTTGGTGGGGTTTCAAAATCTACAAATAAAATGGAAATGATATCCATTCTTCATGTTGTTCTCAACATTGTATCAAGTTCACGATGAAAGGGAATCAAAAAATGACTTCTTGTTATTAAATTCAGTTTTTCGTGAAAGGAATGGTGAATGGAATAAATCCTACTATCATTTACCAAGTCTGCATAGTGGAATAGCAGGAAATTCCTTTGGCTAGCCACTGACATGCCAATCTCAAAGGAATTTATAGAACTTGTGAAAAGGGAAGATTTGGATTGAGAGTCAGTAGAACATGGTACAAACTACCATTTTTGCTTCCCATTTGAGTGAATCTATCTCCATGAATCACGCACAAGGAGGGAATTTCGTGCGTCGATGGCCTCTCTCACCCCACTAGCATAAACTTCAGTTTAAATGGTGGGAAAAATCATGGGCGTCAGCACACAATAGGAACGCTACAGCACACAGTGGGAAAAATCATGAGTGTCATCATATAGTGGGAATGCTTCCCACACAGTGGGAAAAATCACAGGCATCAACACACAGTATGAGCGCTACAACGCTTTTGGAGGCCATGGTCGAGGATAGATAATGTAAAAGAAGACACACAAATTCATCTTTCATATTTGGTTTGCACAGGGTTCAAAGTGATGACCAGTAGACCGATACTAGTGTGCTATGATCCAATGTACGTTGAACCACCATTATATTAGCAAGAAACACCTTAGCATTGGAAATTACCATATCTTGACGGGAGTGCAGAGAGAAAAAGTATGTTCCACGGGAACAAAGAAAAAACCCTAGTACGAAACATGAGAGAAAAATGCGAGTGGTGGGAGCAGAAAAAACCTAAATGAAGGACTCAAATATGAGAAGACTGAGGAGACATATCGGAGACACACTGGAATATATAAGAAGAGCATTTTCGAGACACACTGGAAGATAAAAGAAGAGCATTTTCTTCATGCAGGAGAAAGGGAAATTCTCATGGAGTTAAAAACTGCTCTAATACCATTGGCAAGATGAGTAGGGATGAATTGCATTAACATAAACATCTATAAATACATTTATGGGTGATGATTGGTATTCAAGTTATTCTCTGTGACTCTTCCTATCATCTCTGATTTTTCATATTTACAATTATATTTACATAGGTGACGCAATCCCAAGGATTATGTGTCCAACAATTTTCAATTGACATGTCAATTATTTTGACATTGTTGAAATCCAAAGGGTTGGTCTTGGCTCTGCTCAAGATCGAGAATAGGGCCAAGTGTAACCCAATCAGAGGAATACACTTTCCTAGGTTTATGCCTAACCCCCACCCCCAACCATCTCATATTGAAGACAAGATTCATGCAACTGGTACTGTGATATCCACCTTGACATGTAGCATACTTTAACATAGTGTATTTGTTGCACCTTGACATGTAGCATACTTTAACATAGTGTATTTGTTGCAACATCCTATCAAAATTCATTTACATATGATGTTAGATCACCAGGTGTAGGGAATTTCGTCTATGCCATCAATTCTAGATAGGCCATAACATCTATCTAGGCTCTCCATTCTTGTTCGAGTTCAATTTTTTCTCAATGATGCTCACATTGAGAGAATAGTTATTATGGGCTAACAAAGTTTCTTATGCATTATAGTTTCTTAGTTGAGGTATATATATAATTACAATTGACAAGTATTTGGTAAATATAATTGAAAAGTATTTATAACCATCTAGTTGTTTTGCATGTATAGCTCCTAAAAGATGAAATCCCATTCCAAAGCCACAAGATACACATTCTCTGATAGTCGATGTAGAAATTTCAATAGCATGCTCCATTGGAGAACCTCACATGCAAGTATTAGGATGAGTTTATGTTTTCTTTCCCATAAAAATGAACTCAAGTTACTATTGAAATTACCAAGACAACTGAGATGGGGGGTGAATCAGTTGTTACTGTGCTTAAAATTTTTTAAGCCAATTAAACCATTTTTAATCTTTCATCAAGTGACCATCAATATTATACATCATATGAATAACATGAATAACATAAATAATGTTTTCTACAGCCCAATGAGTTCCTAAAGATGTAATCTTGGATGTGGGTTGTCATGAAGTCATGTCTTCCAACTTATTTGTGCTACCCTTCTTATACTTTATAACCAAATGATTTTTTTGTAAAAACCCCATCCACTTATAATGTCTAGTTTGTTGTAGCTTACTACGGGCCTACAAATACTATAGTGGTTGGCGATCTGTGTGGATGATGGTCTCCTTTCCCATCAGATAGTGCTTCCTCTTTTTGAAATCTTGTACCAAGGCATAGAGCTCCTTTTTGTAGGTAGGGTATTTGAGAACCACCCCATGAAATACTTTAGAATGATAGCATATGATCCTTCCTCCCTACATCAGTACTGCTCCCATGGCATACCCACTTGCATCTATCTCCACTTTGAAGGGATTCAACAAGTTTGGTAGTGTGAGAATTGGTTCTTGAATGATATTTCTTTTCATCTCATCAAAGGCCTTTTGTTGATTCTCCACCCACTGGAAACTTTAGTGACATTTGTAGGAACTATCCATTTCATGATGGCCTCCATCTTTGTGGGATCTATCTTGAGTTCCCCTCCACCTATCTCATAGCCAAAATACACCAAATATTGTTGAGCAAACTCACATTTCTTGAGATTGGACAACAATTGGTGCTTCTTCAGGGTCTCTAACACTTTCATAATATATGAGATGTGCTCCTCCCAGGTAGCACTATAAACCAATACATAATTCAAATAGACAATAACAAATAATCTAGTTAAGGGTGTAAAACATCATTCCTTAGTCTTGTAAATGTAGCTAGTGTGTTTCATAAACCGAATGGCATAACCAACCACTCATACAAACCTTGCCTTGTCTTGAAGGTGTTCTTCCAGGTATCTTCTTCATTGACTCATACATAGTGATATCCTCGTTTCAAATCTATCTTAGTGAATTGTTTGGCATGCTAGAGTTGGTCCAACAGCTCATCGATCCTTGACAAAGGGTATCAATTATTCAACGTAATCTTGTCTAATGCCCTATAATTGATACACATTCTCCAAGTCTCATCCTTCTTGGGAACAATTATGATGGGTGACCCAGAAGGTGAGATACTTGATCAAATCACACCCCGCCCCAACGACTGTTGCAATTACTTCTTCACTTCATTCACTTCTAGAATGGACTATCTATATATCCCAATATTTGGCAAGGGGGAGTCTCGTAATAATTGGATTTCATACTCCACTTTCCTCTTAGGTGGTAGCCCTTGACGATTCTTGAACACTCCTCTATATTCCTATATAAACTCCTATAACTGATGGTTCTTCTCTTTAGTACACCCTTCTAGGGATGCCTTCACTCTTCTTGACTCATCATCATACTGATTTTCTCTTAAGAAAATCAAAACATATTTCATGCTAGAACAAATCAACTTCTTAGCTTGGTTGGCACTTACCAATGACATCTTTGACTTTCCTTTATGTTGTTGATGATGTAGGAATTCCCATTCTTGATAAATCAATACTGGTTGGATCTCTGAATGAATATTTCATCCCTCATATACATGTAAGGGATTCCAAACACTACTCCACATACATCAAGGGGTAATACGCCCAATTCCACTTCATCAATAAACTCATCACTTATTGCAAATTTAATCTTATATTGTTTTGTTACCTTTATATCTACATCCTTGTTTACCCAACCCAATGGATAGGGGATAGGATGATCATGAACCTCCAATCCAAGCTTGTTGACCAGATCCGTTGCTATTATATTAGCCTATGAACTAGAGTCGAACAAAGCATCTATTTTGGTCTTCTTAACCTGAATCTTAATGTGGAAGAGCTTGGTCATCACCTTCACTTCCTGGTAATGAAGGATACTCAGATTCAACTCCTTCTACACAAATGTGAAAACAATATTTTCATCCAGATCTGACCTAATTTCAACCTGAATGCTTGAATATATGGCTAAAATGTTATTTTTCTTTTTTTCCTTCTAGTGGTTCTTTGGTTTCAGCTCTGAATGTAGTTTCCAACATTCTTCCTCGTTGTGGCCATCAATGTTTCAATGATTGTAATGGTTGTTGGTATATTTGTAATGATGTCTAATGGCTGATATATTCTTATATTTTCCCCCTTTCCACTTCTTCTTTCCCTCCTTGGAAGCTTCCTAGTGCTCTTTTTTCTTCGAACCAATTGTATGCCCCTTCTTTTGTCCTATGTTTCCCACGTAATATGCATGTACACACACCTCATCCATTGTCCTTAGATTGAAGAGCACCATTTTATTTCTTATATGATTGTGTAAACCCCCTAGATACTTTAGGAGTACATTTGGGTTCTTGGGATATATACCCAACACATTGGCCATCTTTCTAAACTCAATGGTGCACTCTTGTACACTATGGTCCTACATTTTCCTGAACTAGTGGCACTAGATCCATTGGTCCTCTACATACTCGATAGGGTAGAATTAGGACTTGATGATTGTTTTGAAGCCCTCCCACCAAGTTACTGGTGGATCACCCACAACCTAAGTGTTTACGTATGGATTTCCCACCAGGTTACAGTATGGCCCTCTAACTTCAATCTAGCAAATGAAATCTTATGCTCTTCTTCTTTATGGTGAAAGCTAAAATACAATTCTAGTTGTTGCAACCATTGATTCAATTTTAATGCATCGATCTCACCTTGGTATGGATTTATTTCCACTTTCACTTCCATATTGAATAGGAATTATGAAGGGTTCACAAAACTCGAACTTGGCTACTCTTTCCTAGATTCGTTTCACGACTCCTTTCCTGAGTCTTCCTAATATCCCAATTTCCCCTCTGATATGATCTCTGAGTTAGAGTCTCCATCATATCTGAACGGTCTGATATTTCTTACTAGAGCCTCCATGAGGAGGTTCATATTGCAACAAATGTCAACAACTTTCACTTCCAACCTGCCAAATCTCTCTTCTACAGGATCTCAAGGGTTGTTACGAATAGACTTGTCTGCCATTGTTATGGTTTCTGTGACTTCTCTTTAAGCCGATTCTTGGATCTTGTAACTTCCCACAAATACCCAAAATAAAGACCTACTCTGATGCCAATATGATTTGTCAACTACCGTGGATATTCCACTGGAATATTTCATCACAACAGATCTGATAAATAAAACTTAAATCTACACTATGAAGTTTAAATTCCTTTAGATTCCAGAATATTTAGTTGTTGGTTTTCTTCTTATGCATGAAATAGATAAAATGTTGAAAACAGAGAAAAATAAAATAAAATCATATACCATCCACCAGATAACAAAAATATTTTCTCTGTGAAACCCTTACAAGAGAAAACCCAACTAGAATGTGAGGTTGTTTTTCTCTCTTTTCTCTAATATGGAAATAATGCAAGTACAAAGAAGAAGACACTATCCATGGAGTTACCAGAGACCTGTTGCATATTAGGATTCTACAAAACATTAACCCCATTTGTTATTTTCTCTAATTTCTCACTCCCAATTGTTCTACTCTGTTATGGAACAAAATACAATAACATAGAATGGAAACCCTTGTCCTCCTAGTGGCCCAATATTTAACATAGCCCGAAATCCATCTAGGAGTAAGTTTTTGACTTCCTCAACCCTCAATTGTGGTAGGGTTTTGAACCTTATAGAATATTCTTGAAATTCCTCACATGGCTATCCCCATATGCATGAGTAATGGGGGTTGACGTGGCATCCTCTCGTACCATGGTGGTCAACGTGATAGGTCAACTTGCAGGAGGCATAACTTTTGCAGACAAACTTTGATTGATGCATGGTTTGAACCATTGGAAAGGTATTGGAGTCTAGAACACCATCAAAGGGGTTCCTATAGGTTCCAGACACCAAAACCCCCAAAAATGAAGTTTAATACCTAAAAATGGTTCTGAAAGGTTCCAGACCCTAATTTTCCAAACTGGAACCTACCACTAAAATGACCCTGCAAGCTAATTCCTCCAAATTTTTTCACTCTGAAAGCATCGAGATAGATGAAAAATAATATAGTGATCCAATACGAATCATTTGTGCCATGGGGTTCTACATCATCAAATGTTTTTAGCAATTCTTCTTCTATTGATTAAGGAGACCCTTCTTGGAAAGATAAAATTCTATTTTCCTAATCCTCATTTTCACAAAACAATCTTTTTGGTTGTCCTTCTAAGATTTCATAAGCCACCACTTGGAAAATATATTCGTCAAAACCCATATCCTTCATGAATGTAGTTGAAATAAGACCAATACATTGAATTGCAACACCATTTCGGTTGGAAGTAGTGAAAATGATAACATCGACTCATAATCGCATTGTACCTATCTTGAAACCATTTCCATATTTGCTAGGTATAGACCTTTTCAAGGAGCAACCAAAAGAGACACATTGTCTCAGACAGACTGGATCCATTCCTCCTCCATTGTCTTGAATTAGTAATGTTGGACAATTATCACATGGGTTAGTTATTTTTTTAATTGCAACAATTGTGATTCCATTTTCTCTCTCATCCATTACATTATCCAACAACTCCACTCTAGCTCCTAGAGCTCATTGATGAGAGGTAGCATTAGTTTGAAGGTACGAGGAACTCACTCGAATAATATCTTTGGCTGGTTATTCATCTTTAGCTGAAGATGGTGGTTTATCAATGTTCCAATATTTCCAAAATTGACTATGCCCAAAGGGTGAAGGGATATCAGAGGACTCATGGGCATGTTCTAATATTTGGAGTGTTGGATATGACTAGTTGGTTGGGCCATGCCTTGCATGAGTCATGACTTGTAGGGTTGGGGAATCCTCTTGTTGCTTGCCGAGATTTGAGGATATTGTTTCCAATAAATGAAGGTACTGCTTCTCCTCCAACTTCTCATTTTCTTCATCCTTGTCTTCCAAATTTTTAGTGATGTCCTCAAGAGGCATTGGTCTATCTTCTTCGAACTTCCGTAACTCTAGCTTGAACCTTGTTGTGTGTCCAGTGATTGGTTGCATTGAAACTGAGTGTGGCTGGTTGTCTTTATTTTCATCAAAATTTACCCCATCAAAAGTGTCATTAACGTCTAGGGGTGTGCATACCTCAATTGGATCAATTTCTTTAGGGAGAGGTTCAATTTTAATGTGTTTTGGATCAATTTCCTTAAGGAGAGGTTCAATTTTAATGTGTTTCTCATATTTATATTTTTCATATATTTTATATATAGACTTTTCAATGGTATCAATGATTTTAATCTTCATTTCGTCAAAAATGGCATTTATAGTATCTCTAGTTGTATCCGTGATGCATTAAAAAAAATTACAAAATGATATGTAAATTCATTTTTACTAGTAAAAATTTTTTTCACCTACTCAACATTTATTTTTAGGAACTATTAACAAATTTTTACCAAGTTGTTTTAACAAATACCATGGGCTCTATTGTGGTTTTTTCAAATGTCATGTCTTTTAATTAACATATGACCTTTCATTATTATTATTATTATTATTTATTATACTTCTATATTTATTTTATTTATTATTACTACTTAGCTTTAGACTTTATAGTGCATTGATTTGAGTGATAGTACACTACATTATATGATGATGGTTAATGTCTTCATTATATATATATATATATATATATATATATATATAATAAACTTATATTGTTAGTCGTAAATATATGATGAGCATATATATTCTAATTTTTTAAGTAATTGCATGTCAGTACAACAAGCATATTCATTTCGTCAAAAATGACATTTATAGTATCTCTAGTTGTATCCGTGATGCATTAAAAAAAATTACAAAATGATATGTAAATTCATTTTTACTAGTAAAATAAATTTTCACCTACTCAACATTTATTTTTAAGAACTATTAACAAATTTTTACCAAGTTGTTTTAACAAATACCATGGGCTCTATTGTGGTTTTTTCAAATGTCATGTCTTTTAATTAACATATGACCTTTCATTATTATTATTATTATTATTTATTATACTTTTATATTTATTTTATTTATTATTACTACTTAGCTTTAAACTTTATAGTGCATTGATTTGAGTGATAGTACACTACATTATATGATGATGGTTAACATCTTCATATTATATATATATATATATATATATATAATAAACTTATATTATTAGTCGTAAATATATGATGAGCATATATATTCTAATTTTTTAAGTAATTGCATGTCAGTACAACAAGCATAGTTCCATCTTAAATCTTCACCCTCTAAATACAAAACTTTTCTCAAAGTTTTTTAATATGAAAAGGGTTTTCACCAAAGTGGACTTGATCACAATCAACAACGTAAGGATTTAAGATAGAGCTATACTAGTTATAATTAAAAAAAAAAAGTAGTTATAATTTTTTGTTCCTCACATCACACACATAATCTTTCTTTATGTTGATTTGCTACCAAATCTTATTGTTTATGTAATTATCTTTCTTTATGTTGATTTGCTACCAAATCTTATTGTTTATGTAATTATCTTACATGTTCAAGGCCACTATTCTTGTGCAAAATTAATAGTCCCACCATATGATACTATGTAAACCATTTTAAGTTGTGTTATTTTTCCTAACTTTCATCATAAATCATAATAACATCATGCAAATTTGTACTATGATCAAACAAAATGATAAATTCGTTGGATAGTTATGCTTTTTTTTTTTGCAATTTTATAAATCTACTTTTAAGAATTCGTTATGAGATTATTTCTTCATCTTTTTAATGTTATTTTATACATTTTAATATTTAAATTAAAAGTATTGTTAATTGAAAAATTTACCTTTTTTTTCAACACAAAATTACTCATTATATTATGTATATAATTGTGTATACATGGAAAAAATAAATTAGCCAAATATTAACATCCTCAACTATACTGGAATATTTGAAAATTTTACTTGTGTCCAATTAAGCTCGTAGACTGAAGGGAGCGAAGGCATCCCTATTTCAAAAAAACTAATCATCAATATTCCACTAAAACAACTTTCAATATGTGAAGCCAAAAATATGTTGTCACCTTTCTCTAAGGTTTTGTAGACCACTATAAGAAAACATACATGCTAACATAGATTCAAAAAAAGAGAAGGGCCCTTATTTCCTTCTACCCATTAGTTGTAAGTGATTTTCACTTCTTGCTTATGGATAGCCTTCTTGGAAAGTAAATATGCCTCCTTTTTTTGTTCCCAATAAATGTGAGAGTAACTGATAGCCCTGAAAGATTTGGTGAGCTCTGTAATTCTATCCTTTCAGCCCACTAGGGATATTACCTGCAATTTCCCTTTGCTAGTCAACCAGTCAATCACTATTTTAGAATCTCCAAATACCTGTAGAGCGTCAATGTTCAGACGAGCTGCCAAGTTGAGAGTAGCAAATTGCCTCGTGTAAGGATTTTATTTTCAGCAGATAACCAACTAAAAAGTCTATTTTTTAGAGCAATGTTCCATGACCACATATATCTCCTCCAGCCACCAATAGATGGTTGCCAAATTTTCTTTGTTATGGCACTATAAACATTTTTTAGTGTTAGAATACCTGAATTATCTCCTCCAGTCCAATTAAGCTCATCGTAGTTATTCTAAAGCTGAACCCCTGAGCCTATTAAATCCCTACAATAGACGTCCCATTCCTTTTCCAGTTCACCGGTGAGTCCAATCTCAACACTATTTTTCCAATTTGCAGTTATAATCCCTAGCACATTAATACCTCTAGCATGATAGAGGTAGCTTATGTTTTTATGCTTTAAGACAATGTTTTCTAATATGTTTTACCTAGTATTTGAAAAACAATGCTTTATAATATTTAGAGTTAAATTCTTTTAGTATTGATTGTGGTTGGGATATCATTGATTGCAATCAATGATGATTATTTAAAAAGACAAATTAATAAATCTTTCAATCGTATGTTTGAAATTGTTGTCACGACGATACCTTTGATTTTGGATACACTGATTCCTTCTTACGGAGAGACTTTGTCCTCTACACCTATCCCTACTTACCAAGGGAGGTTTGTAGTTAGAAGAGAAGGGTCTGGTGGAGATATTGTATTGATGGAAAGGAATGGAGGGGGGTACATGGAAGGAATTTGCCTAGTCTAGGAGCTTGGGCTTTGAGATCTACCCTATTAAAACTAGGAGTTCTCACAAAAAAGAAGAAATTGTTTCCACTAATTCTGATTTGCATTTTGCCAACTTCTCTGATAATGGGGCATTTAGAGGCATGAAAGCCCTAGCCAGGGAAAAATCATGATCTTTTTCTCCTTAAATATCAGAGGGGTTGGGGGGGACCCTAAAATATATTCCCTTCATAGGCTTCTTAATACAACTAATCCAGATATTAATCTCCTGCAAGAAGCTTTGGTAGATGAGAGGAAGGCCATATTTTTCATGAATTAYTTACGACCTGCCTGGTTAGCATGTGTTGTTAGCTCGGTTGGCAAGTATAGGGGACTTCTGGTGACTTGGGATCCAAATAAGTTTGATCTAGATTTTTACTTAAGTTGTGGTGGTATTTTTATGACAGGTGCATGTTTTGAGAACAAAAGGCCACTCTCACATTTACATGCTTATGGACCATGTCAGAAATAAAATATTTTTGGGACAAGGTGGTCAATAGGGATATGTTAGCCCATAAAAATATGATTGTAGTAGGGGATTTAAATTTCACAGTTAGTTTTGGCGAGGTTTGGAGAGACAAAAATCATATGGATCAATTGGCATGGTATTTTAAAGATATTTTTCAGGAAAATAGGCGTGTTGACATATTACCCGATGAAGTAGTCCCTACCTGGCAGAATGGAAGATCTGGAGTTGAGTGTATTTCTAAAAGATTGGACCAGGTATATTTTTCTAAATACCTCTTGAACAATGCTGGAAGACACAGGTCTTGGGTTTCCTACCCATATCTATCATATCATACTCCTGTTCTCTTGCAACTAGAAAACAACTTTCATTCTACAACCTACCCTTTCAAATTAAATCCGATGTGGTTGAGAGAAGAAAAATTCTCTCTTATAGTTCATGAAGTTTAGAACAATCAACTATTTATGAAAGTGTCTGGGGTACAGTGAAGACTAGTATGGAAATTGAAACTGCTAAAAAATGAGTAAAGTATGGGAAAAAAAGTAAAGTTTGCAGAAACATTTAAGATTAGAAAAGTTGGAGGAGAATCTCCAGGCCTATTATCAGGAGAAAAATTGGGGTTTGTGGAGACTAGAAGTAGACCTCCATATAAATTCTTTAGAGGAAGAGTGAAATAAAATTCTTCTGGAAGAAGAGGAACTTTGGAGACAACGGAGCAGAGCGATTTGGATTAAAAGTGGAGACCAAAATAATATTTTTTTTCATCAATTCGCCAGTTATAGAAGGAACAATAAACATATTTGGGAAATTCTGGGGAAGAATGGGCAGGTCCATTTTGGACAAGAGGCTCTTAAAAAAGAGGCAAACAAACATTTCAAAACCTTTTTTGAGGAATCGGTTCAAACTACTATTATTGATCATGTCTACATAGCGAGACTTTATCCTCGTTTAGTCAATGAGGAGGATACTTTGCTTCTTGAAATACCTTGTACCAAGGAGGCATTATGGGAATTTCTTTAAGTTTTTGCAAAGGACAAAAGTTTGGGACCTGATGGATGGAGGGTCGAATTCTTCATTCACTTCTTTGATTTGGTAGGGGATGATTTGTTGGAGGTGGTTGAGGATTCTAGGAGAAGAGACAAGGTGGTAAGATCTTTAAACTCGAATTTTATGGCCCTTATTCCAAAAGTCAACAATCCATCTTCGTTTGGGGACTTTAGACCTATAGATCTGTGTAATATGTGTTATTAACTTATAGCAAAGATTATTGTGAATAAGATTAAACATATTCTCTCTCGGACCCTGTCTGGAGAGCAGTTAGGGTTTTTAAAGGGAAGACAGATTTTGGATGCCAATGGTACTACTCATGAATGTATACATAGCTTTAAGATGAAAAAATTAAAGGCATTGATTTTGAATCTTGACCTAAAGAAGGCATATGACTGTATTAATTGGTACTTTTTAATATTGACCTTATTACAAACAAGATTTTGGCTATTGACCACCAAATGGATAATGAGTCGTGTGATCAATGTGTTTTCTGAAGTCTGATAAACACAGAACTGAATATTGGAGATCGTTAATTGCAAAATTTGAAAAAAAAGATTGGTCATTGGTGTAATAGGTGGTTATCTCTAGGTGGGCTCTATGTACTTATTAAAACATTCCTTGAAAGCCAACCTATTTATTGGATGGCATTGGTTATTATACCGGTTTTTGTTCTCAAAAAGATCATACAATTAGTATTCACCTTCCTTTGGTTGGGTACTAGTGATAAACATAATCTTCATCTTTGTAGATGGGAGAACATTGCAAAACCTAAGCTTCTGGCAGTTGCGGTTTAAGGAACATTTTTCATTTTAATAGATCGTTGGTGGCTAACTCTCTATGGCGAGTGTTGATGAAGGATGAAATTTGGCATAGGGTCATAAAAGGAAAATACCTCCCTTTCTTCTTGGTGTCTACTTGGTGAAGATCGACCACTCAAAAAACGACATCTACTTCTCATACCTGGAAAAAATTATTAAAGTATTTACATCTTATAACTCATTGGTTGAGTTGGAGTCCAGGATCTGGTCATTCAGTTTTAATAGGAAAATATATGATATTGGGACTGGGAAACTCCTCTCTTCTTTCACAAGAACTCTTAACTTCTTTAAAGAAGAGAAACATATGCTTTCTTTTTCAAGCTAGAGGAAATATCCAACCATGAAATATTTGGTCATAGTGGAAAGAAAGTGACGATCTTGGTCTCTTTGGAGATTTGGAAAAGAAATGGGAGTCTTTTTGCAGGGCTTTAATTGGCTCAAGGGTTTAGTTACAGGATAAACCTTATGAGATAAAATGGATCAGGGGTGACAAGTTAGGTACTCTATCTGTCAAAAATGTTTATTGTGCCTTAGAATAAAAAAGATGGCAATGACCTATTGGAGGTTGGAGGAGAAAACTGTGGACTTGGGATTTAGCTCTCAAAATAAAATTATTCAATTGGTTATCGGTGGAAAACAAAATACTTACATGGGATAATTTACAATGTAAAGGATGGGAAGGGCCTAGTATATGTCTTTTATGTTCAAAGAAATCAGATTCAATTAAGCATTTGTTGGTCAAGTGCTATTTCACTCAATTACATGATAGACTTGATGAGCTAAAATGGATCAGGGGTGACAAGTCAGGTACTCTATCTGTTAAAAATGTTTATTGTGCCTTAGCATAAAAAATATGGCAGCAACCTAATGGAGGTTGGAGGAGAAAACTGTGGACCTCGGATTTAGCTCTCAAAATAAAATTATTCATTTGGTTATCGGTGGAAAACAAAATACTTACATGGGATAATTTACAATGGGAAGGGCCTAGTATGTGTCTTTTATGTTCAAGAAACCAGATTCAGTTAAGCATCTGTTGGTCAAGTGCTATTTCATTCAAAAAATATGGCACAATATTGTAAGAGGGCTAAATTTAAGGAATGTATGGGAGGGGAATACATTGAACGATTTCTATGAAAGTTGGATAAAGCAGGAGCCTAAGTACTCTACTTGTCCATCCATTATTAGTTGGCATGTTTGGTTGGAAAGTAACAAGGTAATATTTGAAAATGAGAGTCCTTCTATCTGTTCAGTTGTATACAAGCCACTTGGAGGAATTGATAGACTTTTAGATTCTCAAAAAGTTTCAACTACTTGATCCATTAAGTCATCATCCCAAGGAATTTTTACTGTGGGATGGTTCGATGGAGAAACACACTCAAATGGACAATAGAGTGGTGCATGTGGGGTGATTAGGATCAATGATCAAATTGTTTTTAAATTGACATTCAATTGTGTCCCAGGCACAAATACTAGGGCATAATTATTGGTAGTTTGGGAAACTCTTATTCTAACATCTCGATTGCAGATCATTGATATTCAGGTTTTTGGAGACTCTAGAATAATAATTGACTAGTTGAATTTCAAAGGGAAATTGCAAGTAATTTCCTTAGATTGTTGGAAGGACAAAATCAAAGATCTCAACAAAACATTCAGATCAATCAACTACTCACAGATTTACAAAGACTTTAACAAGGAGGCAAATATCCTATCCAAGAAGGCTGTCGAGATGCAAGAAGGAAAAATAACTTATAACCAATGGGAAGAAGGAAATGAGGGCCCTTCTCTCTTCTTAAATCTATATTAGATCACCTTTCAAGATAACATTATCTCTTTTTTGGGGTTGAATTTGCCAAAAACATTAGAGATAGATGATGAGTATGGTTTCACTATTTTGGATGATCATGTGGGGATAGTTTATGGATGATCATGTGGGGATAGTTTATGGGACTTAGATGTTTTAATTTTTTCCATACTTCAACCAACCTATGCTGGTTTTGGTGATTATAATCTCTTATTATCATGAACAATTGTTGCTATTTTTGGACAAGTACTTTTCCTGTGTACACAATTATATATAATATAACGAGTAATTTTCTGTTGGAAAAAATGGTATATAGCATTTGATTCTTTCTTGAATGATTATTAGTTTGTTCATTGACCCATAAAAAATTCAAATTTTCCATAGTTTCTTCATAATTTCTAATTAGCGCGACATGGTAACTAGCATTCAATTCATCCTTGAATGATTTTTAATTAGTTCATTGACTAAAAAAAAATTCATATTTTCCATAGTTTCACATTAAACATCAATTTTTATTATTTTTTTTCAAATATTTAAATTTATTTTTTAATATTTAAATATATTTATTTGTATCCCTCGGATGGGGTGCCACGCGGAGAGAGAAGGACACGCAGATCAGAGTCAGGTGGTGCCATAAATGCTGGCCACCAGCTCCCATCGCCTCACCATTTATGATGGGATTAAACCCAGACAACTCTCACCAAAATGATGAGGCCTCTCACTCGCGTGAGGAGAACGATCGACCAGAGCATTAAGACCATAGCCTTAATGGCCATAGCTATCATCTCCATCCTTATCAACAACCTTGGAGGCTATGTGATGCATTTGAAGGTTGCAGAGGCAAAGGATGAAACATCGAGGTGTAGGAATAGAGACAACCTTTCAGCCGGTATTTCGACAGTAGCTTTCCTTTTAAGCATGCCAAGAGCAAGGGGGCAGCCTCGCAGAGGTGCGACTTGGTATGCGRCCGACTCACGTAGGAAGCGGGAGAAGAATTTTGAGAGAGCTTTGGCTCTAGCTAGCAGGAGGAGAACCAGGAAGTCCAAAAGAATTGGAACGCCTCCCATGGCATATGTCAATGAGATTACTCCGGATGAATCTATCCATAATTACTCCGAGAATCTTCTCTTCATGGTCCCGGACAATTGGGCTCCCCCCTCTTGTTTCGGAAAGGATGCCATAACCCCTGCTCCAAGACCAACACACGGTCCTAGGGACACTCTAGCTGCGGAATTCACATCTTGCATCGTGGAGGAAGAGATATAGGAAGGCACAGAAGGAAACATCCATTTCATAACCAACGAACCCCCTGAGGAAATGGTGCAGCAGAATAGGCAGCGAGAGCACCAGGATGAGGCCGACGCATGGACGAAAGCTCCCCTCTCCTCCACTCTGCAAGACTTGCAGGACCAGCCACCACTTCTTCACCCGGAGCACCTGGAATTAATCTTCGAGGTACGCAACATGGTGGACAACTAGATTTTCAGAGCTATCCGCATCAATCAACGCCTGGATATGATTTACGCCGCCTACTCCAGCACTACCCCGAGACACCAATGCCCCACTTGCGCACAGGTCTACGCAATTCCAGTTAGAAGCGGCAAGAATGAAGACAATTATGAGGACACCGGTTAAAAGGTTTGCTTGCATGCTCATAGTTAGAAACTTTTTTCTTTTGCTGCAAACCTGAGCAATAGCTCAGTTAGCTTATAGCAATAATAACGATAGCATAGTGAAGAACAAACTTATTCTAGAAATGGTCATGCGTCTTAGTTTCCTTCGGGCAGGATGACAGCCTGAAATTTTGAATTTAGAAAGTGGCATGGAATGGCCAGCTGTCTCGGTTTCCTCTCCAGGCAAAATAGTTGGCACCTCCACAGTACTCTGTAATTTTGCAATCTTAATATAATAGGACCCACCTTTTTTACTTTTTATATATATATATATATATATATATATATATATATATCAAATTGAAGCGTTATTGTGTAGTCGATTGAAGTGTTATCGATGGTGGTCTTCCTGGATGAAAGATCAAGAGTTTTTTACACGAAGATATATTCTCTCACTCTTTAATTGGTTTGGAAGGTGTATTGTCTTGGTCCAACCGTTGCTCCTCCTCCTTCTTGATGACATCTACATTTATTACATTGTCATAATAACTTATATGCATGTATTATGTTGTCATAAATGCTGCATATATTTTAACATAGGGAAAAAACTTTCATATGCATATATGAGCTATGTCCCTCAATAATGTAACTCTAGTGGTTTCTCTTGATGTGGTGGTGGGTGGTTACAAGTGGCAATTCA
Organism: Picea mariana; assembly: GCA_032191745.1. Lineage (NCBI taxonomy): Eukaryota > Viridiplantae > Streptophyta > Pinopsida > Pinales > Pinaceae > Picea > Picea mariana. Next base: position 39,492 of record JASDQU010589188.1, on the reverse strand, counting down.
TGCATTTTCACTTTTACATGTTGAATGATACCAAGACAAATCATTTCATTTTCATGAATGACACAACACAAATCATTTTCATGAAAGTCGATTTAACTTGATCCACAAAATCAAAGGTATGCGGGGCGAGCTTTACCTTTGTACCTGGGCCCGACGAGCAAAGGTTCGTAAGCTTACCTTCTAACTTGCTTTTTGTATAGAGACATGTTCAATACTACTTGCTAATCACGACCTGCCTCCATTGCTAGTGCTTCCTTAGGATTCCTAGAGCTTGTGTGCTGAGATATAGCTGTGCATCTTTCATTCCGCCCAACCTCGGGAAGAAAACCCAGTCAGGGATTCGACTAGTTCGAGGCGAAGGAATTCATGGAGCAAAAACCCATCCTAGAACGTCGGAAGGACTCAACTAATCGAGGGGAAGGAATTCATGGCCGGAAAGAGAGATAAGTTTTGATTATTTTTTTGGAAAAAGTAACCGACCAGTTTATTTGCCACATTTCATGTTTGTACTATATTTTCAGTTAGTTTGTAACTCCTTTGAAAATTTAGGTTATTAGCATTCTCAAATTGTATAAAATAAATTCCTGCCATTTAATAGGAATATATTTCCACTTTCTATTAAAAATAAAACTAAACTTGAAATTAACAAACTTGAAAGACTTGTATACTTGATTACTTTGTTTACTAAGTTTTAACCAAAATAATTTAAAACTTTCAAAATTTTTCATATATAAACAATTTACTTAATTTATCATGACTAAAATGATGATGGTTATGCATAAAAAAAAATATAAAATTTTCAAAATTTTAGATATATAAATAATTTACTTAATTTACCTACAAATGAATGAATAAAATGATGACAGTTATGTTTATTAAAATTTTCATATATAAACAATTTACTTAATTTACCTACAAGTATAAAATGATAACAATTATGCTTATTGAATTTGTTAATAAAAAATAAATAAAATAATCCATAAAAAAAAAGTGTATGTCCATCCTAACTAGTCAAAAAAAACAAAATACAATACAGAAACCAAAAGTATAAAGCCCACAAGCTACCATCAAATCCACAAAAGAATCACTAAAGTCTATGTGCATAAAAAATTGTCACCAAGTAGGAAAATTTGATAAAATAGAATATTCTCATAAGATAAGAAGCTGCACGGTAAAAGCATCATATTCCTAATGGCTTTTATCCATTTTTTCAATTTTAAAAATAACATTTTTTTATTAAAATAATGAAAAGTTAAAAATATTAATCTTTATTAAAATAATAATAATAAAAACATAAAATTATCCTTATTAAAATAATGAAAACATAGAATTAAAATAATGAAAAATTAAAAATATCAATCTTTATTAAAATAATGAAAATATAGAAGTATTTGATTGATAAGATAAGGAGCTGCACAATAAAAACATCATATTCCTAGGCTGTTTTGATGGCTTTCATCCATTTTTTAAATTTTAAAAATAACATTTTTTTATTAAAATAATGAAAAGTTAAAAATATTAATCTTTATTAAAATAATAATAATGAAAACATAAAATTATCCTTATTAAAATAATAAAAACATAGAATTAAAATAATGAAAAATTAAAAATATTAATCTTTATTAAAATAATGAAAATCTAGAAGTATTTGATTGATAAAATAAGAAGCTGCACACTAAAAGCATCATATTCCTAGGGTGTTTTAATGGCTTTCATCCATTTTTTCAATTTTAAAAATAACATTTTTTTATTAAAATAATGAAAAGTTAAAAATATTAATCTTTATTAAAATAATAATAATGAAAATATAAAATTATCCTTATTAAAATAATGAAAACATAGAATTAAAATAATGAAAAATTAAAAATATCAATCTTTATTAAAATAATGAAAATATAGAAGTATTTGATTGATAAGATAAGAAGCTGCACAGTAAAAGCATCATATTCCTAGGCTGTTTTGATGGTTTTCATCCATTTTTTCAATTTTAAAAATAACATTTTTTTATTAAAATAATGAAAAGTTAAAAATATTAATCTTTATTAAAATAATAATAATGAAAACATAAAATTATCCTTATTAAAGTAATGAAAACATAGAATTAAAATAATGAAAAATTAAAAATATCAATCTTTATTAAAATAATGAAAATATAGAAGTATTTGATTGATAAGATAAGAAGCTGCACACTAAAAGTATCATATTCCTAGGCTGTTTTGATGGCTTTCATCCATTTTTTCAATTTTAAAAATAACATTTTTTTATTAAAATAATGAAAAGTTAAAATATTAATCTTTATTAAAATAATAATAATAATGAAAACATAAAATTATCCTTATTAAAATAATGAAAACATAGAATTAAAATAATGAAAAATTAAAAATATCAATCTTTATTAAAATAATGAAAATATAGAAGTATTTGATTGATAAGATAAGAAGCTGCACAGTAAAAGCATCATATTCCTAGGCTGTTTTGATGGCTTTCATCCATTTTTTCAATTTTAAAAATAACATTTTTTTATTAAAATAATGAAAAGTTAAAAATATTAATYTTTATTMAAATAATAATAATGAAAACATAAAWTTATCCTTATTAAAATAATGAAAACATAGAATTAAAATAATGAAAAATTAAAAATATCAATCGTTATTAAAATAATGAAAATATAGAAGTATTTGATTGATAAGATAAGAAGTTGCACAGTAAAAGTATCATATTCCTAGGCTGTTTTGATGGCTTTCATCCATTTTTTCAATTTTAAAAATAATATTTTTTTATTAAAATAATGAAAAGTTAAAAATATTAATCTTTATTAAAATAATAATAATGGAAACATAAAATTATCCTTATTAAAATAATGAAAACATAGAATTAAAATAATGAAAAATTAAAAATATCAATCTTTATTAAAATAATGAAAATATAGAAGTATTTGATTGATAAGATAAGAAGCTGCACAGTAAAAGCATCATATTCCTAGGCTGTTTTGATGGCTTTCATCCATTTTTTCAATTTTAAAAATAACATTTTTTTATTAAAATAATGAAAAGTTAAAAATATTAATCTTTATTAAAATAATAATAATGAAAACATAAAATTATCCTTATTAAAATAATGAAAACATAGAATTAAAATAATGAAAAATTAAAAATATCAATCGTTATTAAAATAATGAAAATATAGAAGTATTTGATTGATAAGATAAGAAGTTGCACAGTAAAAGTATCATATTCCTAGGCTGTTTTGATGGCTTTCATCCATTTTTTCAATTTTAAAAATAATATTTTTTTATTAAAATAATGAAAAGTTAAAAATATTAATCTTTATTAAAATAATAATAATGGAAACATAAAATTATCCTTATTAAAATAATGAAAACATAGAATTAAAATAATGAAAAATTAAAAATATCAATCTTTATTAAAATAATGAAAATATAGAAGTATTTGATTGATAAGATAAGGAGCTGCACAATAAAAACATCATATTCCTAGGCTGTTTTGATGGCTTTCATCCATTTTTTAAATTTTAAAAATAACATTTTTTTATTAAAATAATGAAAAGTTAAAAATATTAATCTTTATTAAAATAATAATAATGAAAACATAAAATTATCCTTATTAAAGTAATGAAAACATAGAATTAAAATAATGAAAAATTAAAAATATCAATCTTTATTAAAATAATGAAAATATAGAAGTATTTGATTGATAAGATAAGAAGCTGCACAGTAAAAGCATCATATTCCTAGGCTGTTTTGATGGCTTTCATCCATTTTTTCAATTTTAAAAATAACATTTTTTTATTAAAATAATGAAAAGTTAAAAATATTAATTTTTATTCAAATAATAATAATGAAAACATAAATTTATCCTTATTAAAATAATGAAAACATAGAATTAAAATAATGAAAGATTAAAAATATCAATCTTTATTAAAATAATGAAAATATAGAAGTATTTGATTGATAAGATAAGAAGCTGCACAGTAAAAGCATCATATTCCTAGGCTGTTTTGATGGCTTTCATCCATTTTTTCAATTTTAAAAATAACATTTTTTTATTAAAATAATGAAAAGTTAAAAATATTAATCTTTATTAAAATAATAATAATGAAAACATAAAATTATCCTTATTAAAGTAATGAAAACATAGAATTAAAATAATGAAAAATTAAAAATATCAATCTTTATTAAAATAATGAAAATATAGAAGTATTTGATTGATAAGATAAGAAGCTGCACACTAAAAGTATCATATTCCTAGGCTGTTTTGATGGCTTTCATCCATTTTTTCAATTTTAAAAATAACATTTTTTTATTAAAATAATGAAAAGTTAAAATATTAATCTTTATTAAAATAATAATAATAATGAAAACATAAAATTATCCTTATTAAAATAATGAAAACATAGAATTAAAATAATGAAAAATTAAAAATATCAATCKTTATTAAAATAATGAAAATATAGAAGTATTTGATTGATAAGATAAGAAGTTGCACAGTAAAAGTATCATATTCCTAGGCTGTTTTGATGGCTTTCATCCATTTTTTCAATTTTAAAAATAATATTTTTTTATTAAAATAATGAAAAGTTAAAAATATTAATCTTTATTAAAATAATAATAATGGAAACATAAAATTATCCTTATTAAAATAATGAAAACATAGAATTAAAATAATGAAAAATTAAAAATATCAATCTTTATTAAAATAATGAAAATATAGAAGTATTTGATTGATAAGATAAGAGGCTGCACAGTAAAAGCATCATATTCCTAGGCTGTTTTGATGGCTTTTATCCATTTTTTCAATTTTAAAAATAACATTTTTTTATTAAAATAATGAAAAGTTAAAAATATTAATCTTTATTAAAATAATAATAATGAAAACATAAAATTATCCTTATTAAAATAATGAAAACATAAAATTAAAATAATAAAAAATTAAAAATATCAATCTTTATTAAAATAATGAAAATATAGAAGTATTTGATTGATTTTCAGTTGTAACTTTTCTAAAAAAAACATTTTAACAAAATTGTAATTCAATTTGAACAGTTCACATGCTCATCACTGCATTCAGCATTGAGGAGTATTCGTCCCTCTTGTTTTCAGATGCCAAAGTCTCCTTCCCTCTTGTTTTCGGAAGCCAACAAACTATAACACGATGCACACAATCAAATTGATCAGCAATTTGCAATAACCAGCATAATTTATGAACAAATAAATTTCACTATGAAAAAGAATATAACAAATGTGCACTCGAATAGCCAGTGAGTTGCTTATATGCATTGGGCAATCCTGAAATAATTATTAGGTGGGACATTTTGAACTGGGTGCATCTCCTTGGTTTTATTTGAATTATATCAAAATTAGGTAAAATAAAATGGTAAATAACATTCATTAAATATATAATGAAAGATTAACCTTTTTTAATCCTCCTTAAATCTTCATTGCATTCACATGAATGCATTAACTAGTTCAATGATGATAGCTATATTTTATCATTTCATTTCGAGATGCCCTTAATGATACATGAGGAATTAATTAGTACTTGAAACATCTACATAAGGAATTAATTAGTGCTTGAAACATCTATGTTACTTCAGTAACCCTTTCTAACAAAACTTGTGA
>JASDQU010589188.1:21443-33754 GCA_032191745.1 Picea mariana | reverse complement strand
GAAGGTTGGTATTGTAACAAATATTTTGAAATTGTGTTTATTGTGGGTGCATGAGTGTCACAAAGATGAAAAAATATTTGAACCCACAACATTTTGGGAAATTGTCCAATCTCCTCTTTCATTCTAAGAGGGAGTGTTTTTAGTCTTCAAGTCTTTTAGTGTCACAAAGATGACAACTTATTTCAATTACACACCACATTTTTTCCTTAAATTTAGACCTAATAATATTTTTAATATTAATGCAAAGTGAAGTCTTCTTTTATTTCCCAATAATTTAACCAAAACACATATTTATAAATCATAATATTAAACTCATCCCAATTTCATAAATACACAACCATTTCAATAAAAACCATTAAACTTTTTCATTGATATTTTCACTAATAATATTATTTTATAATAATAAAATAACTTCATATTAAAATATCAATTTTTGATATTATTATTATAACCTATATAAATATTAATACAATATATAATCACTTAAATTACATAATCTACTAAATTAATATAATATATCAAATTACTAATATAAATCTATAATATTTATTTAATCTTTATGCTCAATTATATATTAAACTATTCAAAGAAGAGAAGGAAAGTCGCATGGTGAAGGATAGACGAAAAAAAAAAGAAGTTTGAAAGGCTGTTGAACGGGATCAATAACATCAACTCAATGAACGAGCGTAACACCAACTCGACGAATGACTCCATAAAAGTAGTTAACTTGTCCAACCACGAAATTAACAATGATGAAATGAACATTTTAAAGAAATGTTTGGGCTTTGTTGTAACCCCAAAAACCATCTCCAAGAAAACGTTGTAGGCAGCATAGAGGACAACATTAAAAATTTAAATGACGAAGACAAAGAATCCATTCAAAAAGACTGTGCTAGGGTTCTAAGAATGGTAAAACCACCAAAGAGAAATTTGAGCAGAAAGGAGCAAGAAGCCCCCCAAAACTTAAGGAATAATGACAACATAGTAGCAGGAGATCCTTGCAAAAGAAAACCACTATTACAAATGACGTATTAGAGAATCCATAGAGATAATCAAGCATCCAAATAACATAAACAAAGATGGTGAGTTGAAAGTAAGCAACAGTTGGCTCCCGTTAATAAACCAACAAAGAGACCAAGAATGATCATGTTTGGAAAAAGGTTTGGTTTCTCTTCTTCTTCTTTTCACTTTTTTACTCTTAAAGTTTTCCCCCCTTAAAAAACTCTTAGAACTCCTGCCTTAGTTCTCACTTTATTTTACGTTATCTATATATTATTATTATATTATTAGTAACTATTGGATGGCTCCACTCCTTTGACTAATTAGTTGAATTAGCTCCCTGAGCAGTAAGTTGAATTTGTCATGAACAATCTTCCAACATGTAACATCCTGCTCTTGCCTGCATTGAGCGAACTTAGTCTTTGAGGACACTTGCTTGCAAGTGATCCAAATTATTATACTATTGGGCATTTGATTATGATTATGAGACATTATGGATAAGATGACATGTTATTTTGTTGTATTGATATAGACAGGGGCTATTGACTCGGTTCTCCTGAGTGTGCAGGATTTTGGACCTCGAGGATGCAGAGGCATCGATGAAACCCTTGGACTCTAGATCGAGTCGGGGAGTGGACTATTGGGGTTTGACTATTGTATATATATGACATGTGTGCATCTGATTAGATGCTATGATTATGGATTTTATTTCTGAAATGATTTGTTGATGATGCAGGTTGATGATAGCTTGCCAACCAGACTCACAAGTGGAGTAGAGGGGTCATGCATGACTACCAGAGACGTTGAGGGAGAGGTGTAGACAACAACCCTGCCACAACCTACTAGCATTATCGTCGTGGCTCGAACTGTAGGTTAACGATTACCTAGTTTGAGAAGACCCACGATGTCATGAGGGAAGACTGCGACAGTCACTCACGATGATTCTAAGGGGCGTGCAATAAGGCAGGGGGCTTATTCCTTAGAGGCCCTTAGTCTCCCACAAGATCACCTAGCAGAGTATTGACTCTAGGGGTTTTTTATGTCTACCAAGTCAGTCAAGAGGCGAGTGGCACCCTTGGGGAACGTAGTGCGTCCTGAAGGGCACCTTGCACAAGGGAAACAAAAGGAGGTGAGTGACACCCTTGGAGCACGTAGTGCATCTTGAAGGGCACTTCGCGCAAGGGAAACAAAATGAGGCAAGTTGCACCATTGGAGCACCTAGTGTGTCCTGAAGGGCACATTGCGTTGTTAACTAATAAGTGAATAAACCTCGATAGACTTAGAACGAATAATGTGACAAGAAAGATTTAAAGACATTTTCCCTAATAAAATTTTGCCCAACCTAGGAAAATAAAATCTAGGTCTAAGTGATAAATGTGGTAGAAAATTTATATATATATAATCATTATTAAACATGCAATGAGAAGGGGGTAAGCCTTTCAATTAATTTATAAAAAAACAAATTAATTTGGGGGATTACATTTTTTAAAAAAAGGGAAATAATTGTTTTGTTACTTATGCTAATTAAAAATTTATTAATTAAAAAGAAAAAGGGGAAAAAGGTAATTTCCTACACTTGCTAAATTGAGTTTTAGATAAAAAGGGAAAGAGGGAAATTTAAAAGAATTAGGAAACTAAGGGAAAAGGGGGGAAACATAAAAAGAAAGGGAAACATAAGGGAAAAAGCAGTATGACTAACTTAGCAAGGTATATTGCATTTAAGAACTTTCTAAATTGAATTCAACTAGTAAATTTTTTTTTTAAGTAAAAAGGGAGGATCCTGTTTATATTATAGTTGCAGAGTTACAGAGACTATTTGCGATGCCAGCTGTCCCACCTGAGCAGGGAACCGAGACATCTAGACATTCTATGCCATTTGTTTCCAAGCAAACAAAATTATCAGAGTGTTGTCCTGTCTGAAGGAAACCAGGATGCCTTTCCATTAAGTTCAGTCTGTATACTAATAACCTAGTTACAACATGACTATAATCTAACTGGGCTAAAACCTTGTTCTGAAACAAAAAGTGATTGCTAACTAAGAACATCATTGAACCTTTTATCCAGCTGGCTCATCCTTGTCCCCATGCCTTTGCCATCCTGCAGGAAATGCGTAAGCTTGCACGCACGTAGGGCACTGCCTTTTCGGGACAGTCCTGGAGTGTGCAGCAAACAACATGTCGAGTCGATGGTCGATTTGAGTGATGCGAAAGAGCTAATCGTCCATCATGCGTCACATTTAAAAGATTAGTGCTAGGTACCCCGGGTTGGTGAAAAGATGATGGTCCTACCAATTACCCTCAACAGAGGCTAAGGGAAATGGCCCCTGTGCTCCTTCGCCTTCATTTGATACACTGACTTGATGTACCTGCCGGTTGTTCGATTGAGTCACCTCCTCCAGAGGTGCACCAGTGGGTGGGTCATTTTTTCCTTTTGCGCAGGATGGTGTCTCTTCCTCAACATAGTAGGTGGTGAATTCCTCTGCCGGGCGAGTTGCACTGTAGCCACGTGGTTTTCCAGAAGGCAAAATCTTTTCGTCAGTGCCAAAATCAGTGGGAGGATTCCAATTATCCGAGACTGTGAAAAGAGGGTGCTCAGGATAGCTTTGCATGGCCTCGTCCAGGGTGATCTCTTCCATGTACGCCATTGGAGGCGTTCGAGGTTTCCCGGACTTCCTATGTCTTCGCGAGGATGCCAAGGCCAATGCCTGCTCGAATTTCTTTTGCCTCTGCCTATGTGATTCAGCTGAGTACCAAGCTGCACCCCTGCGTGGCTTTCCTCATGCTCTGGGCATAATGAAGAATCTGGGGATGTCCGAGGTTCCTAGCGGATGGATAGCCCTGCTCCAAAACTCCAGTGGCTTTACGAAATTCGGCTCTGCGAAATTCGGCTCTGCTATATTCGAATGCCTCTCAATGTTGTCGAGGCAGGTGATAAGGAGGAGGATGACAACGACTACCATGGCCATTAAGGATGGCCTCCTAGTTCTCTGGTGCGCTGTACTGTTCACTTGCGCGAAGGGCCTCGTCTCCTGGTTAATGTTGCACGGGCTCGTTCCCATTTAAGTGCTGAGGGGATGGTCGCTGGTGGTTGTATTAATGGTGTGGCCCGGCGTTAACCCACGTGGCTTGGCTCTGCAACATGGAACCCCATCCGGGGGAATTCAACTAGTAAATTAGTAAGGGGGTAAGTCATTAAAATGTGTAAGGGAATTTGGGGACACCTAGGAGCGATTCTAGGAATGCTTTTTGGCAGGTGAGGGAAATAGTAGTAATTAAATAATTAATGAAATTAATTTTTGGTGCAACGAAGGGGATGGGTGACACATATATGGGGAGGATTTTTTTGAATTACATTATTGAACAATAAATTAAATGAAAAATTGTGAAAGAATTGATTTATAAACTCTATATAAAGGAGGGATAAGGAGGAGGATGGATCTCTTCCTGGATGCGTAGTGTTACAATGTAGAATTTTAGACTTGAATGACTTATCTTGTGGGAGTTGGGATACCCAGCTCGGTGAGAAGTGGTAGCTCGACCTTGCGAGGCGAGATGAGAGCTAGATGTTCTTTGGTTTTTTTGTGGCCCCTTTGTGGATTGGGGGGCTAAAGGGGAAGAAGAGTACCCCTAACGTTGGCTGGGAGGTATCGGTGATGTCACAACGGTCGGCAAGCAGGAGCAGGAGCTGCACGGAGCGCATGGGACAATAACTTGGAGATATCACCTTGGGCTACATTACACATGCTTTTATTCTGCATGGTAGATTACTATTGACCTTACGCTTTCATTTTTGTACTTTTAATTGTGTAAAGGAAGTGTTTGACTTAGCATTTTAATCGAGAACTTAATTTCCCATAGCCTTAAGCTCACTGCTTGACTTGACTCCCTTGGAAATCGATCCCTGAACATTGTGACTGTCCTATTGGTTTTATTGATTTGTTGTGAAGAGTTGTGCTTTTTACTTCATCATCATCCCTAGATCATCAGTCCACGCCTGAGCAGTTGGCTAGGAGCCGGATTGACAATCGTCACTTCGATGTTAATAGACCTATAGATCCTAATGCCCTTCTTTTCTTTGCGTGGATGATGAGCGGAGGATGTTTATGCCCAGTTGTCTACCCCTGTTGATTGATTCATGGCTGTGTGATTGGTCTTGTGCCTTCTTGTGACTGATTCTTCTGCCTTGATTGATTTTCTTCTGAACGGTTACCCTCTGCGTTTTCACGTGTGAATGTATATCTTTGCATTAAACCACTTACCTCCATGTTTTCAGTTCTGGATATTCTCGACATTCTACCCATAAATTCACTCAGCGAATCCCCTTAAATTTTATTGTTGACCACGATTTTATTCCTGGGCATTTTTCGGGTACGTTACACAGAAATTCCTGTATTAATGAACATCATTTTCTGACATAGAATTATAAGAGACAGCAAAATTGGCATGTCAACGATTTACATTATCATTTGACTACGATTTCATTCTCTCTTTTCTTTTACTACAATTTCCTTTACTTTTGACTACAATTTACATTTAGGGACTGTGATTTACTTATCGACTGCAATCTGCGTAGTGACTGTGATTTACATTCATTGTCAGTGATTTTTATACATGAGCAATTTTAATTCTTTCCACACAGAATTTATGTGGCCATTTCACACAACAAAATTATCAAGTTGTTCACTACGATTTTAATGTTTGTTGGTAGCAATTTTATGCATACCCTGTGACTATAAATTCAATACTGACAGCGAATGTATTTATATTATGAGACTGCGTTGACATAGTTAGCGATATCTTATTTCAATATTGTTAAGGAAATTAATTATATGGTTAATAAGACAGTAAAATCATATTACGCCAAGCAATTATCTCATTCAGGGTATATCCTATATTTACACTCTGCAATATCACTTTACCAGTGATTTTACCACTCAGAAATGTTTTAATTTTTTAGGAAATAATTTATTAATTAGAAGCATTTTTAGCATTCAGATGCGTTGAAATTTTTCAGAAGCTAATTCATTTTCAGAGAACGATTTTAAGATTTCGGTTAAGCGATTCTAAAATCAGAAGGACAACCTCTACTAAAATGACACCTGTGTTTCATTTGAGATACCCAACGAATTCATATAGCTCCATGCCCAACGAATGATATCAAGGATACCTACGCGTTTATACATTGAAGGACTGCAATTTTTATGCAATTAAATGATGGCATTTTGCCTTGACCATGATTGCGTGGTTACCATAAGATGGGTTGCGTTTGATCCTGACCTTGACTGTGTTCTTACACTACCTTGGCTGCGATTTTGTATTGGGTTTGATCCTTGTACCCTATGGTTAGACAGACAGCGGTGGACTTTATATTCAACACAGTGTTCAACTATTAACCAAATCACTTCAATCTCACTGCATTTTGAAAGATTGCAATATCACTCTGTCAACGATTTTTCCTTGGCACATGTTACAACCTTCCATAGTTTTAGACAACGATTTCAGTGGATACCGTGACCGTTATTAATGAACAGTAATGAGTTGTGGAGTGCTGAGAGAAAGACATATTAAATTCCTTGCTAATTCTTTTTATTGTTAATCCTGTGCAAAGACAACGATATAATTGATGGTTAATCAATCTAATTGCTTAATGGACAACAAATCATACGGTTTAAAGGAAACAAATTTTATTAACCGCATCTTGTTAGCAAGTGTTTTAAATGGCGAATAATTTAATAGCATATTGATAGTATGATGACAACAATTTCCTAACAGTCAGATGCTAGCGTAATGATAGAGATTAGATTCCCTAGATAGAGAAATTATATTGTTGAAGGACAACGTTATATTTGTTCTTCTTAAAAGTTAGCGATATTACGGTGATTTATTTTAGCGATGTTATAGAGTTAAATTCCTTGAAACACACTTACACTGCGAAAATTGCGTGCACCTGATGTATATTTCAGACAACGGTATTTTAGACCGCAATATTCAGTGAGCAATGTCTAATATTTTATAAGTAGAGTAGATCACTTTTAATGATAAGAAGTTCACTTTTAATGGACAGTGTATGATTGTTGACCAACGTATTTTATCGTTAGAGTGCATGTATTAGCTCACTCCTTTGCACTTAGACATCATGCTTAATAGATAAAGGGTTATGGGTTGTGGACGAAGGCGCTTAGTAGCTTGCACAATCTAATTTGAGGTTGTCATCTTGTGTCTTATCGATTTGATGCTTGGGTGTGTGGGTATAGTCTTCTGTTTAGTAATTTCGGTCTTCTAGTGTGTTGGATTTTCTTGGGATATTGGTCTAGGCATGCTAGGTTGCGCCATGGTTATGGTCACGCCTATCTCCTGGTGACGACATGATTCTTGATGGGGAGATCATTGTGCGCCCTGAGGGATAGAGGCGAATGATAACCTAGTCAGAGTTTGTGCTTCCTGATGTGGGCGTTGTTCGTTGTAGCAGTCTTTGGGATTTGGGTTGTAATGAATTCATGCATTGGGTTTAGTGTGCCATAGAGGTTGTAGTTACTGCTTGTTGAGGTTATGGTGTCGGGATTGTGGATGTTGTCCTTATCTTGTAGGCATTGTCGTGTTTGTGTTGGGTGGGTATTCGTTTCTTCTTTTGATTTATGCATGTTTCGCCCGGTTGCTCGTTGTGCTGGTGTGTAGAGTTGTTGTTGTCTGTTTCTTGATCTACATGCACGACGTTCGTCGACAAGCTGCGTTGTTTAGTTGTTTTCGTTATTGCTGTCCTGCCCCCCCCCCAAAAAAAAAATAAAGCTTTGTGTTGCGTCGCCTGTAGTTGTAACGTTGAGGGTCGTTACACAACAACACGTACATGTTCAAGTATCTCCAGTCTCTTACCTACGGGAACAAGTCATCCATTAGACCAATCCTCGCCAATATGGACTTTGTAGATCAACCTTGATCAAACACCAATAATGAAAACTATATATTTATAAAATATCATGTATGACTATGCATTGAATTAGTATCCCGCTTTTCTATCTTTCAGTCAAATTTGATAATCTTGGTGTTCGATCCAAAATTCAGTATATGAACTTCCTCATCTACTAGTCAAACCTTTGATAAAGTTTCTTCTTATTAATTTCAAAAATCAAGTCCAAGTTGGTTGTGCCATCCATTCCAACGAGGTCATAACAATACATATTACACTCTTAAAAAAATCTTCACAAAACACAAGCTATCTCTTATTTTCCTGTGCCCTCCCGTGAGGGATTCAGTCTCAAAACTACTCTGATACCATGTTGATTTTTCTATATGAGATAATATTGTATATTCGATATTGATTGATTATTACAATGATGAGTGTTCCATATATAGAGAACATATGGTGACCATCAATGAAGGGATGCGTCCCTTGGATAATCAATAACTATTTTATTATTATCATTTACTTATTATATATATTATTTAATTATTAATCTAGGAAAATGTCTTTCGATGTTGTCCAAACATCAACAAGTAGCTCTATCATCATTGAATCAGAGCTTAGTGCAACATGGTATCTTTGTTTCACTATCTCGACATGAGTTGTCTATTGATGACATTGATAGAGGGGTTGGATCTTCAACCCATAAAGTAGAGTGCAGTGCGGAGAGGGCACATGGACATAACAGTCATCCATGTGAACCTCACAGATGCTTGAGTTGTGGGAGGAAATGTTATGGGCCTATGGAGGCGAGTGGAAAACATAGCTTCATGGAGGAGGTCAGTATCTTAACCATCTCTATGTTCTTCATCGTTATATATTTATATAGTATTCTATGTATTTATTTTGATATTTTGTTGTATGATTTTTTGTAGTTGCTACACCGATATATGAATCGGTGTCTGTCTCCATCACTGATGCAGCGGTACGGGTAGCCTGCTCTTTCGGTGTTCTGCATACACAAGTATGTGTTGCATTGGATGTCATTGTGAGGTCTATTGCAAGTGCCCAAGGGAAATTAACTTCTGTTTCTGAATACAGGGCTAGAAAGTTTGAGTTTTACAGGATTGGACTGGATAGAATCCAAGTTAGAGACATGGGTATTGCAAAACAAGATTTGATGTCCTTTTTTATTGATCCTCGATCTGCACAAAAACCACCTGTCACTAAGAAACACATTTGTATTTATTGGTGCATCTACCCACAAATCCTTCAAAACTAGATGGATAAGTGTTTTGTGGTATTTGATGCACCTCCCTACAATAACGAGGTACCTTTATATTTTTTGACAAAATTATGGAAATAATTTGTTTTGGGTCACCATGTGAACTAATTAGACATTGGTGAATTCCAAGGGGTGGGTCAAGGGTCTACATAGGACCGAGAGCATGCTAGGTGTGATCCCATGTTAGGTCCTCATCCCCCCAGGCGAAGTCCTAACTCCCTTCCCAACATCTTCCTATTGTAGAGGTATTACATTAGGTACAATTAGATCTATCATCCTTGAATCAGAGCCTAGTGAAACATGGTATCTTTGCTGCACTATATTGATAGGAGGTGCTTACCGATGAAATTGATAAAGGGGTCAGATCTTCAACCCCTAGAGTAGAGTGTAGTGAGGAGAGGATACATGGACATGACAATCATTCATGTGAACCTCACAGATGCTTGAGTTACAGGAAAACTTGGTATGGGCCTATGGAGGCTAGTGGACAACAGAGTTTCATGGATATACCAACATATAATATGTCACTATATATACCAATGTATATATCGACATTTATATTCCCATAATCAGCATGCTCCCCCACACCTAACACTTCATTATGACAACATTGGTACCAAGACAATACAATATTTGACAGCCAATATGAATTGAATAGAGATAGATTAGAATGTGGACCCCACCCACATATCCCGTCTCATCCTAGTTTACACTAAACACATGTCCCATCTCATCCTAGGTTACACTAGTATCAACCAAAATTGGATGTAGATTGGCTCGAAATTGATAATGCTATTGCAGAATGAACAATCCCATGCCAACGCCTCTCCCCCTTCTTTATCCACCTGCCAATTTATTGTTTGAACATTTACTTCCAAGTATCATTCACTCCTCAGAAAGCAGAAAAATGTGATTGGGCATTTCTCCCCATTTTTTATTAATAAGGTAAGGAAAAAAAGGGTATATATATATATATATATATATACACCAATATTGATCCGCGACCCTTCCTTCAATGTTTATCCTCAGTGTTTCCATCAAATGGATATTCATCCAGGTATCCCCTCCGTACGAGGTGGTAATTCTTTTAAGATTCCTATAATGTGAAATTTGGACAAATTCTTCCGGATTTGCCACAGTAGGAGTCAAGTTGGTTACACAATAATATAAGTCATATGGTTTAACATATAATTGATATATTATTAATATAACTAATTCATCTAATATTTAGAATTGGTTAAACTATATCATAATTCATATAGTTTAATATATAATTGAGCATAAAGATTAAATAAATGTTATAGATTTATATTGTATTTATGAATAGAAGATGATATGATACATTATATAAATTATGTAATTTTATATATTGTATCAATTTAGTAGATTATGTAATTTGATATATTATATTAATTTAGTAGATTGATGATGATGATGATTAATGTCCACTAAGACCAAATTGGTCTATCAAACCTTAAGAGGTTAAGTGATTACTTGCAATTGTTTAGAATTTTGTTTCTGTGCTCGAAAAGCATTAAGAGAAGTTTACCAAGATCGCCATACTTTTGTTGAGTTAAGAGGTTAGAAAGGTTGGTAGTGTGACAAATATTTTGAAAATGAGATCTAATATGGGTATAGGCTGGACAATCTAAGAGAAAGTGATTTTCATCTTCAACCTTTCTTAGTGTCACAAAGGTGACACACTCTTTCATCCCATGGCGTTTTAGGAATGGAGCTCATGAGAATTTGTTCTTATCTTAGCAATGCTTATTTTTTTCTTTACACTTGGCAAAACAGATGGACAATTTTGATCTTCTAGATTAGGGTTGATTACATCCTTATAATACCTCAATTTTCTTTTTCCCTCTAACTCTTTATCACACCACATTTTCTCCTTAAATTTTGATTTGACGTTTTTTTAATAATATCTTTATTCTGCAAAATGGTGTCTTCTATGATTCCCCAATAGTTTATCCAAGATTGAGCATCTTTATGCCATCCTCGTTTATGCCATCCTCGTTTGAGTCGATGGTGATTATGACTCGATTTTGAGGCAATTTTAGGAAGCCTATTTTATTCCATGTTGTTTAACTTGTTCTTATACATTAGATATCTAGTCATAGCCATTCTCTCAATGGTGGAGAGGCTTGTTTCTAAGAGAAGGATGGGATAGGGTGTATTTCCTTTAATTTTGAGATTATAGGTTATAAAATTCTTTTGTATTTGCTCTATCTTTCTCCAGGATTCACGAGAGATACTACAACCCCAGACTTCACATCCATAAAGAATAACATGTGTAAAAAGAGTCTCAAAGAGGAGTTTCTTCTTATCCCAACTCCAAAGATCAACTGCTTTACAATTGTTTTCAAGCCCATAATAAGCTTTCCATCCCCCAATAATCCTTTTCTCAATGTTATAATTCCAATTAAGCTTGTGGTGAATATCAATTCCAAGATATTTGTATGATGTCACTTCCTCAAAGTTGTTGTTCTCATGTACGAAGGTATCATAAGGGATCTTATTGGATTTAATAATCATGACCTTAGTCTTATCAGTATTAACAATCATACCCATGTTGGAGAAAAAATCCTTGAGGATTCTTAGTTGGTTTTCAAGATCATAGGGAATCCTTGCCATAAAAACTATATCATCAGAATAAAGAAGAAGATTGTTGACTATACTAGTGAGAGTAGAGCCAACACAACCTTCTTTTTCCAAGCAATCTTCTAACTTGTCAATGTATATGCCAAAATGGGTAGGCGACAAGGGACAACCTTGTTTGACTTTGATATTGCAGTTAATCTCTTTTGACCAGCCCTCAGTGTTTTTAAACTTATCAATAGCATTCTCATACATCCTTATTGCAACATCCCTCAACTTGAGAGACACTTTTATCTCTTCCAACCTATTCCAAAGGATTTTCCTAGGAACCATGTCAAAAGATTTTCTAAAGTCAACAAAATAACAAAAAAGATTGGTTTTAATATTGCGGAACTCTTCTGCAATGATCCTAAAGGTAACAATATGGTCCATAGTTGAATGATATTTCCTTAACCCGACCTGGCCTTTAGCTCTTTTACCGTGACTTTCTAGCCAAAGGCTAATCTTCTTTTCCAAAATAATTCCATAA
>JASDQU010589188.1:2975-13100 GCA_032191745.1 Picea mariana | reverse complement strand
CTTGGGTGGAAGGAAGGGGCAAGGATGGAGAGTTCAAATATCTCTTGATATTGGAGGATTGTATCTTCCTCTTGGAGGTTTATCCCTCCCTTTACATTTGGAAGCTGTAGCTACCTTTGGAAGTCATTACTTCCCTTGAACAATAACTATTGATTATTTCTCATATATTGTGCATAATGTATTGTGGTGTATTGGTGTAACTCTTATACCATTGTTCATTGCTCATTGGATATAATTGAATGGTTTAAGTATAAGTTGAAAAAGGTTTTAAATTGTACTTGATACTGATTCACCCCCCTCTCAGTATCAACATCAATTCCCATGGTATATAGCCCATAACTTGACTTGAAGCCTGCCAACATCTCATGTCACATATTTAATTCCATATCTAATTCATAGCTTTACCAAATGACTCATTATAGAAGAAAAAATACTCACAAATAGCCATGATCTGATTGCCTGCCCATCCATATAGACCTTCATATTTGTGTCCAATATCCCCACCTTACAAAATGAATCAACAAGTGTTGTAAAGATTAAACCATTCGAGCATAAACCTTTAGTTTTCATTTCTTCAAAAAGGTTAATAGTCTTAGCATCAAACTTCTTTGTAGTTGGTAGTTCAATCATAGTAGTAGTGGATGGGTGAAGAAAAAATGTCTCAGCTAACGATCACTAAAATAACTAAAAGACTTATTATTCGACAATAATTCTAATTGTAATTGAATTGTTTAACAATGTGTCAGAGGAAACCTTTTATTTACAATAGAATGATACACAACATAAGGAAATATTAAGAAGTACGTACAAGGGGTTCCACACTACCCTTCTAGGATGAAAAATATTGAATTAAAGAGTGAACCTATTGTTCCGGTTAATATGAAACTTTGAGTGGTTCACTAATATTAAGGAGGCATTGTTGGATAGGAATTTTGGACAAGTTTTGGGATCTGTGTCAGAATAAGTCAAAGAACAAAAGGTAGCTAGAAGATGGACTTGAGAACATGACGGGAGCAAACTTTAAGGAGTCAAAGCATGTGAAAGAAGGAAGCATGAGGAGCAACGTGCAAAAGATGGAAAGTAGTTAGGATTTTGGGACATTTTTTCCACTTTGTAATGGGCTTAGCCCTATTTTGATGTATAAATATGTAAAGGGTTTTTGGGTAGAGAGGCTTGAAATATGAGAGAGATTGGCGAGTAGTGAATGAATGAGGAGCGAGTTGAGTTTTCGAAGAAGTGTTCAGATGTTATGACTGAGGTTTTGAGGAGGTAGGCTCGCACTGCAGGAGAACAATTAGGAAGGTTTGGGTAATGTTACTATTGCATATTTTGTAGCAAAATGTGCAACTACAAGAATATTATCAATGGCTAATATAACAAGCCAACCATTGTGGACGTAGCCTAAGTTGGGTGAACTACGTTAACCCTTGTGTCTTGTGATGTGTTGTGTTTTCATGTTATGATGTTTACTGTTATTATGCCATTGTGATAATTGCTTAAGTATGTTGGATGTGTTATCTATATATGTTGTTATAATGTCACAAAATGAAGTAACTGGTAATTGAATGAATACCAAGTAAAAGTATCTTGCACACAGCGTATGTCTCATGATAAGTAACTTTTAAGTAATGGGAAATGCACACATGAGTAGATGGTTAATAAATACATGTTTAATTCCTCACTTCCACTCATCACTACAGAACCTTGGTTCCTCCGGCCGCTCTATATGCCTCGGGTGAGACTTCACTTTCTCTACAGGTGGTGCCAAAAGGGCTAGTGTCTAAGGGTTTTGTCGGTATTTTGATGATTAACCCCGGGGCTTCCCACTACGTGCCTATTGGGCCCGAGATATGATCAATTTTATGATTGTTATTATACACTTTTGTCGCATGTACATATGTGTTTTTCATATTTTAAAGGATCTTTTTGAAGAATTTTATGATAAAATGATATGATCGACATAAGGTACGTGGGATTCCTGTTTAATGATTATATTGAGTATAATTCATCATGTTTTATGATTACCAAGATCTAATTCA
This sequence comes from Picea mariana, assembly GCA_032191745.1. Taxonomy (NCBI): domain Eukaryota; kingdom Viridiplantae; phylum Streptophyta; class Pinopsida; order Pinales; family Pinaceae; genus Picea; species Picea mariana. The sequence goes on along the minus strand of JASDQU010589188.1, from coordinate 11,061 downwards.
CATTTTTTTGGTGTTACAGGGAAAAAACACACCACGTTTATGCTTCCGACACTTGATCCAACACTCCTTCCAGTACGCATTCTGGCACTTGATCTGGCACTTTGTCTAGCACTACGTATTGCAAAAAAATGGAGGGTGACTTGGTAGTTATGGTATTGGCATCTAGTGATGGGAGAATCAGGAATGTGGGTTTTGTTCATGCTTGCCCCCTCGAGCTACTAAGCTCCCGACAACTCAGTTTCAGTTGTTCAAGAGGGTGATTATTGGCTCACTCTGTTTTATCAACTAGGGCATCATTTATTGTAATTTGCCAAATTTAGAAGTGGTTCGACCCTCCTGTGGTCGACCACTTGTTCTGTAACCTTATAAGTACCACCAAGGTGGTTAGACATAAGTTAAGCATTATAATTGTCAGTGTGATAGACATAAAAATGATTTTACTCTGTTTTGAGTTTTTACATTGCCAGATTATGTCAGAACTGTGTTTTTGAGTTTTTATGGTGAATTCGACCTACTGAGTTCGTGGTGTGCTTTTAGAGAGTGACCACGACTTGATGGGGGGCCCACCAGCAGTCTGCTAACTGTCTTCATGTTTGTTTATGCATTTCATAATTTAATTGTTCTCTTTATTTTCTGTACATGCATTTTTATTGTGTTAATTAGTTTGTTGTAGTTTAATTGTTGTGATTCTCTTTTGCAGGTTAGAATGATGAGATGTGTTAGCATGCATTGATCTTGTATATTAGGAACGGAATTGCACGTCCCTAGACTAACCCCATGCACAATTAGATGTTATATTATGCTTTGATTTATGATTTTATAGTCAAGTTTAAAACAAAGTTTTAATTACAATAGAACAAAGTTTTTATTTGGGTCCTCTTCGACAAGGATTTGATGGATGGATATAATTAATTCCAGTTTTTAATTATAGCTTGTTTATCTGATTTTTATATAGATCTTGTTTAATTAGTTGTTGGTTAATGTAGATTGTTAGTTTACTCTTCAATATCATAGTTTTATTTATGTTCTTAAGCATTTTTCTTATTGCAGTTTGAATTGTTAGAATAGATGTAACATAGTTTCATTTATGTAATTTCCTTTCCTAGGATTTAAATTGCAATTATATTTCTTAGTTAATGGTTGAATCTAGTTTTTCTTATGTAGTATAGAAGTATAATGATGATATCATTATGTTGTTGATGGTTTATACATGAATATGAAAGGTATCTAACATTGTTTTGTCATGGCTAAATTCTCATTGGATTGTTTAATCCATACCTTTCGCTTTGCCATTGAGATTAGTGTTAATCTTATACCGCTTGAATTGTCCTTTGTTTTCAAGTGCCATCGAGATATTATCCGACACCGGAGACATTCACACAACCACCAACATTATATTTGAATTTTCATAGGTTAAAAGATAGTTTTCTTACTTTCATAGGTTAAAAGGATAGTTTTCTTGCTTTCATAGATCACAAGAGATAGCTTTCTTGCTTTCCTAGTTTAAAAAATAGTTTTATTGTTGTTGTAGAATAGATATACTTTGCTTTGATAGATTAGATAGTAGTTTTGCTTATCATAGATTAAGAATTAGTTGGTAGTTCTTCTTGCTTTCAATTAAATATATTTCCTTTCATGAATTAGAAATAGTTTTGAATTAAGAATTTAGTCCACTTGCCTCTTAGGCTAGATAGTTGTTCAATGAGAAGTTCTAATTTGATTGCTTTAGTAGGTTAGTTAGTTGTCTTTGCTTATTTGTCTATTTTCTTTAGTAGGTTAGTTAGTTGTCTTTGCTTACTTGTTTACTTGATTTAGTAGGTTATTTAGGTGTCTTTGCTTGCTTGTTTATTTACTTTCTTTCATAGGGTAGTTACTCATTGAATATAGGTTGGCAAGTTAAAATAGTTTTCTTTTGTTAGTTGCTCATTATTTAGTTTTCTTTTGCTTATTGTTATGAACTAGTTTGCTTCAAGTAGGGTTTTTACTTGTTTTCTTAGAACTATCCATCGATCCTTGACCCAAAAGTACTTAGGTTACCTAGTTTCAATTTTCTTTGTAGGATTTTCTCATTAGATAGTTTTGCTTGAATATATTAGCCTTAGATAGCTACCTTGATTAGTTAGACTATACTCCTACCATCCCTTCTACCTTTGGCATATATTTTTCTACAAATCTAAGTTTACTTACCCCAGGTTGATAATTTAATTGAGGGTTTTTACTGTGTTTTTAGTGCATATATAACACCCATCAATGCCACCAAATGGTTATGTTGTCAGGACCGAGAAATGTAATTGAGGGGAATGTTTTTGAGGCTAAATAAGTAAGAGATCATAGAATGGCTAGAGAGGAAGCAATGGGAATTTCCCATAGAACAAAATAGAAACCCTCGGCTCATCGACAAACAATGGTTGCAAAGGTATTTTTTCACATATCTTCATGAAATATTATTTGGTGAATTTCTGATAATTTTCACTGAATGGTTAGAAAGTCTAGTTGAGAACATTGGGAGATATCTGGTTGAAGCTCTGAGAAACTAGACCCCTGAACTGATCAGACAATTGAATACAAAAAGTAATAAAGTTTCTTGAGAATTTTATTTTTGGTTGATTAATGTACTGGGGGGTTACATTATAGAGTTTTCAATAGATTGTACCCAGTCTTATAGTGTCGTGGAAAGGGAATTTTTCAAGGGTTCATGCAGGAGGTGTCTGAATGCACTAACTACATGGATAAAAATGTTTTTTTGTGATAGGAATGTTATGAAGATGGATTCTAACTTCTAAGTGCCTTTGCACACACAAGGGGATTGAGGGATGACCGAAGGATGGTATGAGAGTGAAGAGGATGAATGAGAACCAGATGGAATGAGGATGTTGAGAGAGGAAGACACAGACTTAGATGAAGATATTGGAGTATTGAACCATGAGAAAAGGTTTAGGTATAGTAAGGAGACTTTGGATGAGAGAAAAGAGAAACGCAGATTGTTTGATAAAAGAAACCACTAAACAATACTTTAGATCACACTATACAGAGAAAGGAAAGAGAAAGAAAAGGATCCTCAGTATAGTCTAGTAGAAGAAGGAAGTCCATCTAAGATCGGAATATGTGTCAAACCCACGACCCGATGTACATCACCTAGATATGAAGAAAAAACAAGAACTGTGTTGGGAGAAATTGTAGTCAGTGGAGGAAGTCAACACAATAGTAAGAATAAATGAACTATCTCAACGAACCAAAGTCAGTAAACATCACCGAAGGTAAGTATTACACATAATACAATGGAAGGAATAGATCATACATTGAAAATTCTCGAGTTTCAAGGAGCGGGGTCGGAGGACCCAAAGCAACATCGGTTTGTATGCGATATGATATGGATTGCTAAGAATGTTCAAGATGAAGCAGTTTAGATTGCATAATTAGCTATGACATTCAAAGGTCACACACTTCTATGGTACATGAAGTATCAGACGACTAAACTAGCAGGACAATCAAGAACTTTGGTAGAGATTGGACAAGCATTGTTAAAGGAATTCCAGAAGACGAAATCTAAGTCACAATATATCAAAGAACTGAAGGAAATTAATAAAGTACAAAATGAGATAGTTTGGTATTATGACAAGAGATTTAAAGATGTGATGGGTAGATTAACATTTCATATTCCTAATGAACAAGATTGAGAATGGTTTATTGCAAGTCTGTTTCCACACATTCATTGTTCATTGATGTAGCAACCCAATGCATTAGAAATTGTGATGAAGTTAGAAGAATATCTTGTAGGAGATGGCATGAGAATGACATAGGTTCAGTCATAGTTGGCTTCCCTCAAGATTTAGTTGTCAGAGATAACGAAGGAAGAGGAAAAGTGTGAATAGGTTTGGTTTATTACATGTAAGACAGAAGGCCATCGTCAGGAAGAATGTCCATCATTTGCGTAGTATATGAATATAAGAGCACTGAACCCATGGATATTGTAAGAGGAGTAGGATATTGTGAAATATGTAAGACATGGGGACATCATCTCACTTATTTTCCCTTACTGCAGAAGTATCGAAGTACACCAAGAAGTTTTTTCTGCAATTTTTGCAAATTTGTAGGAGACAATGAGAAAGATTGTTGCACATTCAACTTAATGAGAGAGTGCACTTCATATGCGTACAGAATCCAAGAAGAAAATTATGCAATAGACAGGGGATTCCATAGTACAATACTCCAAGAGGATTTAATAGGGTGGACAAGGAGGATTTGGTAGAGGTTGAGGATCTGGAGGATCTGGTAGAGGAGGTAGAGGACCAATAATTTGTTATAATTGCAATCAACCAAGACATCTAGTGAGAGACTGCTTGAATCTGTGCACGAAGTGCACGTACTGCAGAGCATTGGACCATGCGACATAAGATTGTCCTCAACTTATATTGAAATTCCATGAAAGAGGGAATCAAAATATATAGATGCTAGCAGTTGTCGAGCATGATGATCAACCCAAAGTAGCAGTCGTTACGCACAGAGGAATGAGAAATTGAACTAATGTGACATAAAAAAGAAAGGGGGTTGAGTAATGGATAAGGAAATAATTTGAGCCTATGACAACATTTAATCCACAAAATGAGAAGGAGATATATCAACAATCCATGAAGGAGATACTAGGATTGGACTCGATAGCATCAACATAAAAATCACCACCAATATATGATATGTCATCAGTTTATGATCACACCATTCCAGAACGGCCAGTCGAAAAGGTAAATACTTTGAAATATTTTCTAAAGAGTTGTTTAGATTTTATGAAGGATGAAGAAGTGTTCAATTCACTGCATAGGATGATTGATTAGTACACTCCATACACAAAAGTACCTATGACACAAAGAGTAGTGAATCAAGTATTGCACACGAAGAGGACAAACAGAAAAATCATATTGGATGTGCAGGTAGGAGAGTATGACATGGACAATGTCATCTTAGACTTAGGATCATATGTAAATTTTATTCCAAGACAGACATGGGATATGATGGGGAAACTAAAGCTAGTTTTTTCAACTTTACAGCTAAGATTGGTAACCAACATAATATAATATCGATCAGGAGAATGGTAGGAGTACATGTTAACATATATGGAGTGTGCAACGTAGCTGAATTTGGGGTCATTGAGATTGTGGATAACAGTTAGTCGTATACAACATTGCTCGAATTGGATTAGGAATTTAACAATCAAACGATTAATAAATTGAAGAAGAGAGAAATGATTTTTGAAGGAGGAGGCTTAAAGGTCACTACACTATTAGACCCCATAAAGGAAAGAAAGTGTGTGGAACCCACGAGAAAATAACTTGATAACATGTATAATATGACCCCACACATGGATGACTACGTCAATACCACTGTATATGGAGTACTTAGTTGGAGAAGCATTAGATCTTTCGCATCAGATTCAGAGGAAGGACTTGAACATTGGCAACATAGATTGCATGAAGTATCAACCAGAAGATGTTCTCGCATTACTCTCTCTTTGTGCTGGATCGAAACAGAGGTGCACGATACACCAAGTTTTGATAGGTTAAATGAGGTAAGTTCCTTTGTAAATTAATTTGAGTTATAGATACCCAAACAACAAATATCCTTGGCATTATATGTTGCATTGACTCAGAGCTACCCCAAAGAGATGGTGGGAAACATACAAGGAAGGCATAGAGGATTCGCAACACCGTAAAAGGCTAATGCATATTAGATTTGGAATAGAAGAAATTATGCACAAGTACATAGGGAGGAGCAGTCTGACATATCATGTTGTGTGGTGTATGACAACTTGGATATAGGTAACAAAGTAGGAATGGATGCACAAGTTCATACATACACTTGATACGGTTCCCAAGAACTGGTATATATAGCTAGAAGTGTGAGGGACAACACACTAGGAAGATCTCACCCAAAATTTTAAGGTAACATTTAATTTTGAAGTTGAATCACCTTTAGAAGATGCAGCTCTGTAAGTCATTATAAGTAATATTTTTATGGAAGAAGATCAGATAGAAATAATACCTACGTGTAGTGAACACATAGATTCTACGATAGTCCATGAATTACTATAATGTTGCAATGTTACTGAAGAAGATCAAGAGGAAGAAGACCCAAGAAATGTGCAAGTACCAAAGACTAAAGGGGAGCATGACTTAGTAGGTCCAGAACTCGAATCCGATGCATATGTGAAGCCATTAAGAGTGCGCAAAGTGAATATTGGCATGAAAGAGAAACCTAAGTTCATGAATATTGGTGACTACTGGAACAATGAGACTGTGGAAAATATTGTAGACCTATTGTGTGAATATCAAGATCTCTTTCCGACAGCCTTTTCAGAGATGAAGGGGATAGATGGAGAATTGGGAGAAATGAAAATCCTGTTAAAACCAAACACTAAGACAATAAGACATAGACCTTACATATTGAATATGAAGTACAAGGAAAAAGTGAAAGAAGAGCTTGAAATAATGATAGAAGTTGGTATCATTGAGCCCATCACAGACTCTGAATGGATAAGGTAAATGGTGGTTCAAGATAAGAAAACAGGGGGTATTATAATTTGCGTAGACCTAAGGAAGTTGAATGATGCATGTTTACATGACCCTTTTCTGACCCCCTTTATAGATGGAGTGTTAGAAAACATAGGAGGGAAAGAGGCCTACTCATTCACGGATGGATTTTCAAGATACCATCAGATAAAGATTGCACCAAAAGACAGACATAAGACAACCTTTGCGACATAATCAGAAAGCTTACAATGTTTCAAAACAATTACCCAAACTATTTAATATTGCATATATATTGGATTTCTATAATTGGACAGATAAATCAATCCTTATAAAAAATTTCATTAGTTATTTTTTGTTTATATGGAAATACCATTAAAAAAATTTGAAAGTAACACTAATTTTATCAAATACAATCTAATATAAAAAATCAAATCTTGTTAACCATATAAAACATTGTCGCACATAAAATATAATAAAATGTATTAGTTACGAAAAAGTAATAATCTCAATAAATTACAATGGATGATTACTCTATTACATTTATCTTAGTCCTACTGTAGTATTGAAATAATTGTTTCTTAACCATATTTTCTATATAGATATCAACTAAAAAAAATGTAGGTGTAAGTTTTTGCATTTTAACCAAGAAAAAATAATAATTCAAGGACATAAGTGTTTATCCACTTAGAAACATAGTTGGTCATATCAATAATAACAAGCTCACAAAAGAGAGGTCAAAGAGAGATAACACTAATTTGAGGTTCACCAATGATAAATTTTACTTGAAAACTGAACCCTTCTCATTTTCAAATACTTTTGGATTTATTGTTTTCATGATATAACCATGTTGGAGTAAAAATCATTTCATTTTAATACCACTATGATATTTTTTTACTCTAGATGGCTATAAATTGAAAACAATAAATCCAAAGGAATTTTAGGATGATAGTTAAGAAAATCACCATCTTGAAATTTTGTCCAAAGAATAGATGAGTTCTATAACAACGCTTCTTCCAGAGAATAACAGAGTTCTATAAATATTTCTTAGCTTCAACACTTCCTCTAAAAATTCATGGCTAGAAATATCCTATGCGCAATATTTTTTGGGTTGTTGCCAAGCCGAGTATGTGACCACAACACACTCCATCGTGGCAATCATTTAAGACTATCTTAGCCTCCTTGTGAGTCAAACATTGATGCAAAATTGAATCAACCCCATAATGATACAAGGTCTCACCAATAATAAGGTAATAAGGTATTGATGATATAGGTGAGTAGGAAACGATTGAGTCTATAGATACACAATAATTTTTCCATGCCAAGGTTTAGTAGAGGAAATAAAGAATATATGATCATCCACCAAGGAGCCAATCTCTACATTGTCCTCATTGTCTCAAGGTAATTGTGGCACTAATTTTGCAAAATTTAAAGATTTTTTCAATAATTTAGATGATGAAAAATCCAAGTCAAACTCATATAGGATGACAATTCATTTGTAATACTTTCTCTCAATTATTCATCAAGTCAAGATATGTTGCATTGAATTAATGTCTATGATAATAGTC
>JASDQU010589187.1:132376-146027 GCA_032191745.1 Picea mariana | reverse complement strand
GGGGATAAATCCATCTTCTTATAAAATTTCTTGTGAGGTGACCAAATGAGTTTCCTACTTGTATTCATGCAAGACCATATACTATTTCCCATTCATCTCCCCCACCACTAGGGGAGCCTCCATATTCCTCTTATTTTGGTGCACCAACATGTTGCGCTCTATGTTCTGGACCTATCTAGACATTGCCAATGTGTGTGGTATTTTCCTCTCCTAATAGCACACCACTTCTCTGCATGCCAACTTCTATTCTTATCAATGCACCACTACTCTTCACGCCAACTTCTCTTCTTATCAATGCATCACTACTCTGAGCTTCATCTTCCTTTAAGGTTGTGGCACTCTACAATAGCCGAGGGGTACAAACTTCGTCACCTAGGCCCTTACTTCTACTGCTACTAGTATCCCCACTGGATACCTTATCTTTGATTCCATGCCACTTCATGGGCCTATCCTCATCTGTGCTCCACTATGGCACAACATACTCTTTTGGACTACTACCTGGTGTGGTCCCTTTTCTCTTCATATTGGGTCTGACCCCTCGTTGTGCACTCCCAACTACCTCTTTTCCACCTCTTTGCTCCAATTTTCTTCTTATCTCAACTCTTCTTGCATACCTCTCGACTCTTTTTCTCCTCTACTGCTCTGGGTCCATTCCATTCCTCACTTTATCTCAATGTTTTCTGGATCCTCCTCAATGGATCCATTTTTTCTCTGACTTTCCCCTGTCTTTGCCAAACCCCCCTGTGCTAAGGGAGTTACTCAACCATTCAATCGAGATCCATACACATCATCCCTTTCTCCACGAACAACATTTTTATCCAAAGTGTAATCTCTTCCAACATCCACTTTCTCGGACCTTCCATGAACTTTCTTTCAACCTCACTGAAATAATCGATATACTCCACAACAAACTCAATGATGTAGCCTTCTTTTACTCGAGCAAACCATAATTCAATAGCTCGAGTCCACTTATTATCCAACACTTTTAATTCTTCACGCTTGGCTTCATCCCAAACCACTGGCTCCAAGGGCCACACAGTAGAATTGGTAGCAATTTTTCTCTTTAGCAACTCATGCAATAAACAAGGAAATTCAACAAATAAAATATCATGCATATAAGTATTGAGATACCTATTTTTCCATTGGTTGACATTCACTCTCAGTACCTGGGCTTCTTGTAGGGAAAACTCATGCTCTTTTGCATTCAGCCACTCTCAAATTTCCTTCTGAGATGGATGCCATCTCATCTCTTTCCTTCATCACTCTTGACAAGACTTTCAGGTCCCCAAAATGGAACAATTTGTTGTCATTTTGTTTCACCTTGAGCGCATCCTTCTTAATGCTATGGATTTTAGAACCATGGTTCATCCATATTTGACCAACAAAAATCCCAGAGCATCAACATATCAATCCTCGGCCAAGGTCGAAGAATCTCTCACCCAATATGAAGAGAGGATCATAGAGACCATAAAGTCTTGTGATATGGATGAAGGCTAAAGACACAAAGATCCATCAAGGCTGGCATTCATGCGACTCATATCTCACAAATTATTAGGACTAAGAAGTAAAACAATACACACACATATCCAAATAGCACATGGTAGACACATAGTAGATCAAAACTATTGCATATTTATTGTCAGATCCACTCCATTACAACCAAGACATGCTTTAAGAAAACTGTATATAACAACCAAAAAAATTCATATCTTCTTTATACAACTCCTCAAAAATACAACACATTGTGTAATGCACATTCTCTCAAAACTATAGGCATGTGACCAACTCATAAATATATTCAAGAGTGAGCTTGATACTAAATACGCAATGAATCTCATCTAGAACATCTAGCTAGCCCCATTTCTGATATCATTGTTTCATTTTATAGCTTTCTATGCTAGAGAGCTCTGCCCGTTTCTTCTTTGCTCTACCTCACACACTTCTGACACACCCCCTTTTCTTCTTTGCTCCACTGCTCTGCCTCACACACTTCTGACACACCTTCGTGCAATCCACACAATGTTCATGAATCCATGCAATGACTGAGGAGAAACCCTTTATAATTCCCTTCTATCAAAATAACTTCATTTGTAGTGCCACTAGGTAGTTACTAATTAATGACTAATACTTTGTACCAAAGTATCTTAAATTTCTTTTGAAACAATAACCATGTTCTAAAAAAGGGGGAAACATAATAACTTAAAAATGGATAAAATCATTTGTTTCAAAGGAAAAACAAGTAAAATCTAGAGATGATTTTGGAACATATCTATGATTGGAAAAAGGAAATAACATGAGGGAAACAAAAAAAAATGGTAAGTTCTAATTGATTCAAAGAGAAAAAGGTTAACAATTACAAATTTTCTTAAATAATACATTTGTCTTGTATAAAAAACATATAGCTACTAGAACCATAGTAGCAATTGGTGTTGTTAGATTTGCATAGTAGCTACTAGAACCATGGGTGCGCATATAGGAGTGGGAGTAGGTGTAGTGGATATCAAATTTCAAGATTTGAGGATGAGCCAAGATTACAAGAACATTTACCTAAAAGGCATACACAAATCTAAATAGAATGAATACAGTGTAATAGTCTTATAAAGGCATCTATTAGTCTCCTTTAAGGCTTTAAAGATTAAGTTTAAATATACCTTTAATTCTTGAATTCGTCGTGTTTTGTGTAAAATCTGTCACATTACATACAAGTTCTAGGATGTACCATTGGATTTCACCAATATCCATGTCCCTTGGAAATTTCAATCAAGAAATGGATACTATCATAATCCTATAGGGATATAAAGATCTTAGAAGGATCAGAACGATTATTTATGCGGTACATAAAAGACTACATTAATAGGTTGCCTGCAATCAGCTCAAACAATAATGGTGTTAGATCCCCATTAAAGAAAAGATTTCGTAGATTGAAAACCTAGAGTAGGTTGTATTTAAATTTAATTTAAAATGTGACAAAATACATATTATTTGATATTCAACAAAGTCTTCAATGTCGCCCACCACTATAAGGAAATTGTACATAGGGTTTTTCATAGTTTTTAGTATGGAGCACTATATTCCTATGGCTTGTGTGAAGAATTCTTGAGTGTGGCATTGAAAATTGTTTTCAGAGAATTATTTTCTAGCTTTCTATGTAAATTATATTGGTGTATTAGGGGTAGTTAGTTGCAAGGAGTGGGAGCAATCTTTCCTCCCTAGTTACTTTTATTGTAGGTTTCCTTGTCGTGTGGTTGGCCAATCCAGAACTCTGGTTGATTTTCTGAGTATCTAGATTGGTTTAAAATGGAGCAAAACCCCTAGGATAAAGTTTTGAAATGCATGAAACTTTGATCCATACGATCTTAGGCTACCCATGAAAATCTGATTAAAGCCCATTTTTTACCTGGAAAAAGAATATGTTTTCTTGGGAGTTATCCTACTCCATCGTTGCACTAGTCAAGGCTCTTTTAGTTTTGGTACGTTTTGTCGTCCTAATACACACTTGCAAACGTGAGCTAAGTCTTGCTCACTTAGTGTGTCCTTGGAGGCACAATACCTAGGTTCAAAGCCCATGGTGTCACTTTGACTTGAACCTCTTATGTCTAGGCTTACTCCTAGGGAAGCCAAGGGGGGCAGACCCTAGTTACTAGATGAATTCTAGGAGTTAATTTTAGTTTATTAAAGGTGAGGGGAAACTAGCCTATATGGCAAGCAACAATGCAAATGAAAATCTTTAAATGAGATTCAAACCTTTCCCTAAGTCATTAACAGTTTGACAATTTGATTTATTTCTTCTATATGGGTAGTTTTTCCTACTTTCACCATTCTAGGCTCTTTGTCAGTTCCTATCTTGACTTCCAAGTGGTCATATGGTTTTTCATTTGACTCTTCTTTATGTTTGTGTCCATCTTGTATATCAAAAATATTTTCTTGAGCAATAAGGTGCCTAGGGATTAGATTAGTCTTATTGTCATTTTTTGCGTAGTTACAATCCTTCTCTTTATCATTGGTGTGAAATTCAGAAAATTCTTGTATTTGAGTCAAGAATATAATGTCTTGTTTATCATCATCAAATATTTTCCAATGATCCATATTATCTAGAATTGAGGGTCTAAAGATTACTTCAACAGAAGCATTTTCTTTAATCAACTCATGGGAAATTTGAAGTGTGGAAGCAGCTACAACAAGTTCATCAACATTATAATTATGTTCCCTAGGAATAACAATAAGATTCAAAGAATCAAGATCTTCAATGGAGTCCCATATTACGTTTCTATATTTCCTTAATCTTTCTAACTTGCAAGCAAAAATATTCTTAAGTTGTTGAATGACCAAATTTGAGTCTCCCTTTATATTTAAACATTTGACACCCATGTTTTTGCAAACCTCTAAACCAAGCAACAAAGCCTCATATTCAGCTACATTATTAGTAACATCAAACTCCAATCTATAAGCAAACATAATTTTTTTACCATTTGGAGATTGAATGACTATTCCTGCACCTTTTCCCGATCTAGAAAAAGCACCATCAAAATTCATATACCAAACTTCATCAACTCTATCATCTTTAATTTCCTCTTCTAAGGGAACAATAGAGTTAGACAAAATAGCATAGTTACCAATATCATCCTCTTTATACTTTAACTCATCCTTAGCATTTCCTGGGTCTTCAACATGATACTTCCTATACAATTCCCTATTCAACTTAAAAGAATTTCCATTTGGGGTAGGGATTGTAGCATAGGTTAAATCCATTTGTAAATTACCCCCCAAATCTGCAACTTCCTTTCTATTAAGAAACATTCCCCAAACATCAAGAACATCAATCACAACAATATCCATTTCAAACAAGATGTCTGGGAAAACCTCCAAGTGTGCTTGTAAATCTTTAATTAATCCATGCACTTTAATCATTTTACTATCCATGGAACAAATGTTATGGTAAGGTCTAGATATCCTTAAGTTTAATTGCCCCATTACCTTCTTAGTCATAATATTTGAACTAGTCAATCTAGCATGCAATTATGTAGTACTTTATTGTTTGCAAGCACAAAAAGGTAGAAAGGTTGATTCTTCTCATTCCCCCTATCCCAATTCTGCAAAATTACAGGTGCATCTTGGTAAGCCATTGTTGGTTGTCTATCAACAATATTTTAAGGAGGATATTCTATGGCTTTAAGTAATTTTTCCCTTTGTGAAGGGATATTCATGATTTACAAAACCGGAACCAACATCTTTGCATTATTTAGCCAACCACCCAAGTCAATATTGAAATTTGAGCTAGCATGCACAGTTGACTTAGGAGGAGTTGGATCTACCTTGGAAATATTAGCTTGATTTTTATATTGATTCCTATTTCCATTCCTTTGGTAGGTAATGCCTCTATACTTAGCTATTTCTGAAACTTGTTGGGGTGTAGGCTTAGGCCCAAATTTTCCGTTGCCTTATCAACAACATTATTCATGTACATTGCACTACTCTCATGTTTGGAAAATTCCATCCAATCATACATTCCAACATGGTATTTCCTACCACACATGTTAACTTGTTCATTTCCTTGATTACCATAATCATCTTCATGACAACCCTCAAGAAAAATTGGACAAGTTGTTTCCTCATGAAAATCACCACAAGGCCTACAATAAGGTATATCTTGATGCTCTAGCAAGTTGGTAGAATTAAAAGGATTAGGTGGCCTTTGATCATGTGGAGGAGGTCTCTTTGGCCATTTTTCATTTGTCTTATGATGAGGTCGATTATTTTGAGATCTCTCCATAGTGATCAACCTATTTTGCAAAGCATTAATCTGATTGGCACAGTTAACTTCCATTTGTTTGAATAATTGAGTCAACTCCTTAATACCATCATTAGAAGACTCTTGACCTTCTACTTTATTCTTCTTGTTTTCATTACTCTTAGAAGAAGAACCTCTAGTAAAACCAAGAATTTTGGACTTCCTAGCATCTTGCATATTCTTATCTATTCTTACTGCATACTTTTGTGCATCCACAAGAGTTTGTGGATACTTATCCCTTAGTTGATATCTCATTTATCCCTCAAAAGATTCCATGTAGTGAATCAATATTGATGTTGGAGGAGGTTTTATATCTTGATGGAGACTTTTAACCAAGTCATTAAATTTTTTGTTGAATTCTTCCATGGTTTCATTTTCTTTTTTCTGACTTGTACTAAGGGCAGCTAGTAAGAATTTGTTTTCTTTCTGATCACCCCATATTTTCATAAACTCAATTATTATACTATCTAGGGTGTTAAACTTGTCTGGATCAAATTCATAAAACCATTCTGCAACATCTCCTTCTAAAGAATACACAAATTAAGTCATTTTCACATCTTCCTCATCATGACCACGACACCATTTCCCAATACATAAATTAAAATTTAAGATGTGGGATTTGGCACTAACAACATTATTTCCCTGAAAGGTAGGCAACTTATCAATATTTTTGTCATGGATGTCATGAGGAGCACCTTGAATGGCTGCAAAATTCAAAGGACTCAAAAAGGAAGTCATGGTTATGTTAGGATTATTAGGTGTTGTAGTATTAACAATTGGTTGATTATTAGTTGAAAACAAGTGATGTATATCATAAATTGCTTCTTCTCTAAGACTATCAAGGATCCTATGAGGAACTAATCTGTTTACTCTCCTCCTATATACCCTTTCAGGTTCAGGAAGAGCATCCACCAGCCCTTGCGGGTTACTCCTAGTAGGGTACTTCATAGAATTATTCAATGGAGTCGCCACTTGGAAATTAAGCAATATCGAATAACACACCTGAGTTGAGAAATTTAAGGAGGAAATTATTACTTAGTTCTTAAAGAATAAATTAAATTTAAGTCATTTTGATCAAGGATAAAAGACGTATCCCCGGAAACGATGCCAAAGATGTTGTCATCCTAATACACACTTGCAAACGTGAGCTAAGTTCTGCTCACTTAGTGTGTCCTTGGAGACAAAATACCTAGGTTCAAATCCCATGCTGTCACTTTGACTTGAACCTCTTCCGTCTAGGCTTACTCCTAGGGAAGCCAGGGGGGGCAGACCCCAGTTACTAGATGAATTATTAGATGAATTTTAGGAGTTAATTTTAGTTTATTAAAGGTGAGGGGAAACTAGCCTATATGGAAAGAAAAAATGCAAATGCAAATCTTTAAATGAAAGTCAAACCTTTCCCTAAGTCAACTATGACTAGTGCCTAAGGTTGGGCAAAGGGTCAATTAGATTATACAAGAATTTAATACAACTATACAAGATATAAACAATGATATAGGAAATAACAATAATTACATTACAATTGAGATATACAAATTTCAATACACAAGATAACCTAAAATGAACAAGACAAGTTAGAAAATTGCACGATATATATAGGACGAATTAAAGAATGTCTAGGAAAAAAAATATTCTACTTAGAAAATGAAATAATTGAAATATATCATACATGAAATATTGTGAAATGGAAATAACTACAAATAACAATTTTACAAATATACAAGGAAATTAGATTTTGGACCAATCACATGAGATAGCACAATAAAGATATTACTTGAAATGTGAAATGCTTGAGACACCCAAATGTATGAAAAGTGAATTGCCTTAAAATGTGATTGTCAAACTTGAAATGAATACTTGCATGAAAATTAATCACACCACCATTAGATTACTTGCAAAATGAAATGTGAGGTTATGTTATGAGATTGCCTTGAAACATGTATTGCATGTGTTGTGAATGTAGTGCGTAGCTAAATTTTAATAGATTTTAGATGTCACTTTGATTAAGGGATCAAGTTTGATATATTGAGTCCTAGACTATGTGACTACCCCAAAACCATTATTATTTTGATCAAAAGGGAGTGTTAGGTGCTCAAAAAGTATGGCAACAAGGCCTACCTTAGCTCCACAAGTCAAACCCAAAGTTTCAAGGTACTCCACCTGGAGGACGCCGATCATTGTTAGATCGTCCCTGACCTAGCACCCTGAGCTTCTTTCCAAGTCTTTGATTTTATGGTGAAAAAACAATAATTGGTTGTGGATGCCTAGTTACTACCTCCAACCTTTGCCCTTTCTTGTCACCCATGATCCAACTAAGTGGCAAGGGGGAAGAATACGGGGCAAACGTTGGGAACACAAAAATTACTTGAGCAATGATTTTAAATTAAAACAAACCTTTCGTTATTGCAAGGATGGCTTATGCCAATTTGCAAGTTGGGGCAAAATAAATGAGTTGACAAGTTTATTAGTTTGCTTTAAACAAATAATGAAATTAGTTTGTAGATTGCTTTACAAAATAGATGAAATTTTTGCCTCACAACTACGGTCATGTGGAGGCACAATGCCTACCGTTTCACCAATGTGGGTATAAATAAAGAATTAAAATTAAGTTTCTTGAAAGAATGAAATAAATTTAAAGCAAAACTACCACAACAATGGCACAAGTGGAGGCATAATGCCTATTGTTTGACCAAGTATGGGTGTAAAAATGAAAAGCAATAAAGGGAAATCCTAACTATTACAATATCAGTTTTTTTAAGTAAATTTGAAAGAAGGCGCACCCAGGAGACTCTCAAGGGTGGCTTACACTTAATTTAGAATACTAGAAAGAGGGTAGACTTGATATCCAACTTGAAGATGCCCTTTGGAGGCCTTGGGGATAAATAACTTGTAGCAACTCTCCTTTAATGCTAAAAATCTGCAAGAAATAATGTTAAAATATACCCTCTAAAAATGCTACAAAACCATACAATTTGTTAGATAAATTAGCCCAAATAAACAATAAACTTAAATAGAAAACTTAAGATTTTTTATGAAACTTTATGCATCTATTCTATGTCATAACACTATGTTAGAAAGATAAAGAGGAAAAAGGAAACAAGGTTAGACAATTATTAAAACTTTGGAAAGTTAAAGAGAGTTGGCTCTCCACTCTAGAGCCAATCCTTCAACCCTTAGTGACTTCCAAGTAATCTTTCCCTTTGCTACATAAGAAGAAATGACGCTGAGAGCATCCAAAAAAATTTTCAAAATATTTTCCAAACTAACTAAGGAACTACCACAAAACCAATAGCAATACTACGATCAATAATACTCAAGCAAAATACTTTGCTTAAATCTTCAATATAAACTAGTGAAAGCAAAGCATGAAACAAGATGGAAAGATATCACCTCAATAACACACAATGGCACACCAAGAAGACTCCCAATGCACCAAAATTTCTCCAAAGCTTTTTTTATTATCCACCAAAATCTCACCACAAATACTTGTGGCAAAACTTACACATGAGAGAGCACATGAGAGAGAGGGAGAAGATGAAAATTTTGGCATAATAGAATTGCTATGAGAATAGATGAGAAAATGAGTGGAGGAGGCCTCAATTTATAGGAAAGGAGGAGGAGGGAGCCCATTTGGATGGGCTCCAAGTGTCACCCATCCAAAGGAGGAGGGTCTCATCAAGTGGGGCACACTTTTAGGGCAAGAGGGAAAGTGGGAGGATGAGGGGTGAGTTGGGAAGGTGGAAACCCCTTTCCTTATTATTTAAAATTCAAGTGGGTTCAAGTGGGGAACTTTTCTAAAGTTTTAGGGGTTCCCATGATTTATTTTATTTTTTATGAAATATGAGCAAGAGGGGAGGCACCCCTCTTCTAGGAGAAAGATGAATGTGGGTTGTGGGTTATGCTAAGGGCGTTTTTCTAAGTTGTAAAATGTTTTCCTAACTTAGGAAAGGTTATTGAGACACTTTTCCCACACTCTCTTATGACTTTCATGACTTTTACAAAATTTGGCTATTTTAATTAAGCCAATTACATGCTGATTTTTGACTCACTTTGACTCCTAATGGACAAAGACCTAGCAAAACTTGTCCAAATGAGCTAAGACTTGGTCCAAGGGTGTAGGGGTGTATGAACCATTTTATTTGAGTACTCATACCCCTATACAAAATATCCAAGGACCATTCTTTTTACATTTTACATCGAAAATAATTAAAAATTCCGAGTTTGAGGGAATTTTAATTATTAAAAAATTCCTATCAAAACTTAATGGAATTCCGCGAGACTCTACGGCATGTCTAACATGATCATTTACAACACTCCTAGACCTTAATTACATAGGCCTCAACCATTAGAACGCCTTTCACTACTTTGGATAAATTATTGTGGGGAGTGAAAAACTCAAGGGAAATTAATAAGGCTGAAAAGCCTAATTAATAACCAGAGAATTAAAAACAGTGAAAGGAACTCTCCTAATGAAGAATTCCTAATGCAACTAACTTAAACTATGATCCATGTAGACCTATTACATTATTATCCCACGCATGGGAACGGAAATTCCAATTACAACAAAATGATGAAGGTCAAAACTGCCTTGTAGAACCAACAAGTCTTCAACTTGGTAGCACCATTAAGTGCATATCTTCATGACACATGGATTTGACCCCCTAGTTGAATAGGTGGTCAACAATACGAAAACTTAGTATGGTGCCAATGGTTGAAAAGTACCATATGTGAACTTTTAGTGCCCAGGATGCATCAACGAGGTGGTATGTGCCTAGGGAAGTGTTATTGAGAAATGAGGGCCTTGTGCCCTTGGCTTTTACATCAACTTGTGGATATGGTTCCAAGGTAACGTGCTCAGTTATGAGGCACGGTGTAAGTCATGCACTGGCTAACAAGTGTGGCGACAACCAAGAAGATGGACATAATTGTTGGTAGCTGCCTTCGCTCGTCCAAGCTGTGACCTAAGGAGATAGGTAGTATTGATTATGTAGTATGTGGTGATATAGGTCTATCCAGTCCTGGAATTTGACGTCCCATAGGAAGTAGTATTTTTTATTTGAACTTGTATTTGACAAGTGGATAAGAAATCCACATGTCTCGTCCAAGCTGTGACCTAAGGAGATAGGTAGTATTGATTATGTAGTCTGTGGTGATATAGGTCTATCTAGTCCTGGAATTTGATGTCCCACACGAAGTAGTATTTTTTATTTGAACTTGTACTTGACAAGTGGATAAGAAATCCACAGGTCATTATTGACAGACATCAAAATACTAAAAATGTCAAATTGAGTTTTAACTATGCAGATTTAGAGGCTTATAAGTATATACCATTTAGGTTAATAACTATAAATTATGGCTTTAGCCTTCAAAGAACTAGGTAGGGGCACAACAATGAAGTTGATGACACGTGGACAATGTTAGTTGAGGGAGTAAATGTACACCCAAATTACAAATTCCAATGCCCCAGCCTGGGTCTTCTTAGCTTCAGCCTTGTGACTGTGATTTCCAAATATTCTACTGAACATGGCTGAAGCTTTGAGATTGGATCTGCTCAGCATAAAATTTATGACAGTGAAATTTACACAATATACAAAATATTTTCACATTTATGATTTTGGGTAAAACTTGATTCTTTTGAGATGCTCGGTAAATTTGAAATTAGAAACCTGGTTCTATCCGTGGCTCCATCTTCATTGAATAAATTTGAATTTGGAAATGCATGCTCTGAGACCAGATAGAATAATGCACGATATTGCACCAATAGATCGCAATAATCACAGTCCCATTTTGACATATTCAACTGGTGGTCCGAACCTACCAGAGCAGCAGGTTCTCTATTCACTACTGGCACTCAATTCACTGTCTAAATTCGCAGGCGTACAAAAGTATTTGGTGCTAGTCTTAACGGTCATTTGGTAAGATGAACCTTGTCTAGATTTCTCACACTACCTGTGCATACAAAACAAACCAAATGACCGTTAAATATTCTCATTGATGGTCATATTTTTCGTCTATCATCTGAGCAAGAGAACCGAACTCTGAATCTTCATTTATATTAAAGGGTTTATAGGTTTACGTTACTTCTGCGGTCACATTAGGGTTCACTTATATTCCCTGCACCAAGCGTCCAAGTTGCTTGCAGGATCTGCTCCAGAATCGTTTCCTTACCTTCCCTAAAGTGCCAAGAGTCACCCTCTTTATTCGTTGTTTTTCCGGGGCCGCTTAATTGATATGGGTCAGGAGGCATTAGCTTTCCCTCCGAAGAAATAGAATTGACCCCATTATCGCATCACGAGGTTGGGAGAATGGAAGTAGAAGCATAGCATTAGTCCATATATTTTGGAATTGGAACGTCGAGTTGGGCGCTTTTTCCATGGACGCTCACACCAGGTTGGGGAGGGTGGGGGTGAACACGAAGCTGAAGACGAAAGGTGGTGCAGGACAGCGTGGGTAGCCACCAATAATATTATCAATCGTAGTGAGGTCCAGTAAACCTGAAGCTGTTAACCCAGCAAATCTGAGAGATCCGGAGAGGTATTCGAGGTCCGATAGGTCATAGAGTAGTTATGCTTATGCTTATAGAGCAGGTCCGTAAACTTGTGATGAAACGAGGCTGATTATTCACATTTCCAATATTTATAGCTTCAGTGCCACCCTGCGTAAAAGGGTGGGGACTGTGTCTGCGAACACACGGGGAACCGTAGAGATTCCTCATCGAATGAGCACAGAAGGATCTGGGTGGGAGAGAAAGCCTGGACCGATTTCTGTCATACATTGATCAACTACTACATATCGATCGACTAGGGTGCTCCTGTTGCTGGTTCCCATCTCTAGGGTTCTCCGTAACACTTGGACATCTATAGATTGATCGATATGCACGTAATACATTATCGATCCAGATTCGTCTTGTCTAATTTTTTTTTTTTACATTATACAACTCACGCCTCAGTTAACATGGAAGGGTTATATATTCTGGGCAGACGTGTTGTAGGGTTTTTGTTCAGATCGATCCAAGCACTCAGCAACACTCGCTCACTTGAATTTGTTTCGGTTCAGATCACGGCTAAGGTGTAACATGGGTAAACTCCGTTAGGGTTTGGTCTTCCCATGTGGTTGTAGATGGGTTATGTAGCATCCATAACCCTCTGTTAGGGTTTGGTCGCATAATAAACCAACAATCTCCTTTTCCTCAAGGTATTAGTGTGCACCCTTACCGTAATAACCTCTACCAGTAATCTTACCATGAGTCTAAGTTTCCAGGTCATCCTCTGATCTGCTCCAATGACTCGATTTCTGCCTAGATCCTGGTCTCATAGGTCTCATATATGTGATTTGTCATCTGCTACCAAAGTTGCGGAATGGGAACAGTAGCAAATCGGTTGCACCTGCCTAGCAATTGCAGTTTAGAGTTTATCCTATACATTGAGATTTGATGACAAAATTACAGGCCTGCACCACAAATTTTCACAGTTGAAATATGTAAGCCGATTGTATCCATGTTGCCTTCTGCTTTTAGAATCACAGAAGTGCCATTTAAAATTTCCTATTTCATTCCACTGTAAGCTATATTGAAGATTTACTACATTATATATGCATATGCCATGTAAAATAGATATAAGGTACTTGTTTGGAATATTCTTTGACATTTGATGTGTTTGGAAAAATAAGGGATCCTGATAACCTAAGCAATCTAGATGGTTGAGGCCTTTCCCTTCAACCATCCTTCCAGCACGCCTGTTTAAATTGGGGTTTTTATCTTATGAATAGATGATTCCCTTTTGGGCATTGGAGTCTCCTTTTCTTGTTTCCATAGGTGAACTACTTTCCCTATGGATGGAGATTATAATTAATATTTTGCAATAA
>JASDQU010589187.1:60148-79746 GCA_032191745.1 Picea mariana | reverse complement strand
TGTATTCCTTCGATTGTTGGATAATAGTAAAGGAAGGACCTGGAAATTTCTTTGCTAGACATAGCCCACACTAGGTGAACCATGTATATTTGTGTCTCTATTGTATTGCGTATCTTCTGTATTTTATTTCTTCATTTGTTTTATTTTATTGCTCTGTGATCCTATTTTTCTAACAGTTTTCTCTACTGAATGGTTACTCTTCCAGTCCCTATAGAGAATGTTATTGATGCCTTCTTCATCTAATAGTCACATCATTGAGTATATGATGTCGGAGTCCACCATATGTCTCATTCTCTTGTTCAAACGAATTCGATCAACCTGTGTCGGCCTTTCCTCAGAACTTTGGACTTTGCATGTCGTCCATACCATCAATTTGTCTCATAATCACATGATACTATGGTCTTATCATACACCCTGGCCCTACTTTCATCATTTGTATGTCACCTTGAACCCAAGAGTTGACATTTCATCATTGGTCATTGACTGGGTGGTTTCCCTTGTGTTCAATGGAAAGAAATCTATTCACACTTTGAGGTTCATGTAGTGTCTTGGATTCCATTAGCCTCATTGGTGGTTTCCTTTCCTTTGTCATCAATTTTCATCATTGGCTTCTATTCAAAGGGTATTTTTCATGTACCACTTACATTTCACACACGCAAAAGACGCACAGGATCATTGGTTAGTGAACATATTCTTCATACGATCTCCACCAAATTATGAAGCTCCTCTTTTCTCCTCATGTTGACTAATGAGAGATGCCTTAATGCTCTCCTTTCAATGGGTCTCTTTCCATCGACTTTAGATAATTTATTATGGATATGGGACCTAGAGTTCTATGAGTACCTTGAGACTTGCAGTTATTAGTGGCAGGTTCTCTCACCATTGACAAATGGGAATAGATCAATGTCTCCTGATCAATGGATTCCTTAGGTGTTCAATATCGACTCCTTTATTCACACTTATAGGAATGTACTCAGTTCCCTGATACCTACTTTCATTACTCGTAGGATTTCTCTTGTTTGTTAACAGTATACCTTAATGACCGGTAATCAAACGATGTCTCATTGCGTTCATCCTCAACTTATTTATTCACATGATGTAGACTTGCACCTGCATCAGATATGTAGAAGAATTGAAGACATCACTATGCAGCCACAGATTTCCTGAGTTGTTTCTTCCTTTTCATTGGACTAGCACCTATTTGACTACAGTAATCATGGGACATCCGATTATACTCCATTGGATACAGATATTTTTAGATTTGTTTTGAGACTAGTTCTACTAGGCCTTGTTCATAATTATGACAACTTTTGGCATATAACCGCATTTGTATTTGCCTATCCATGGCCACAGACACATATTTGGTATATTTTCCACATGGATCTGCATTGTATTCTATCGACCACCATGTATGTAAAGTCAAAGAAGAATGTAATGAGCAACTAGTCTTTCCAGCTGGGTTTACACCACTCCACTTCTGGGTTATTTATAATGTATTTCAGCCATCGAAAATGTTCCTCTAATCTCACACATTAGGGGGCATTTGTTATAGAAATATTTTCCTCACCATTGTTATCTTCCACAGAGGGCCTTTTTCCATTTCCCTATGCAGACTTGCCATCCCTTTTTCATGAATCCATATCTAAAAATACATATTTTTCCACATATACATGTCGTATCTTCTATACATTATGCATATATGCAAGCTTCTCCACTACAACCCACGTACATCGAGATTTGTACCAAAAAATATAAAAATGAAGTCAGGTTTCCATGTCACAACAAGAGATATTTGATCCTTGGCCTTCCATATACTAGAAACATTCCAAATCAACCCTTTAGTTTCATTTTGAAGGCTATAAGAGCACAATTCCGAGCTATGGAAAGGAAGAGAAAGCATTCAACTTTGAGAGAAAAGTTACTCTGGAGAACTTACTTCATATTGAGTTTGCACCCCTTTGTCCCTCAGGTCCGAACATAGTGTTCCACCCCCAAGCTCTTTCCCTATTGTTGAGAGAACCTCATTGTCTCTTTTCTATGAGATTTCCTTTGGTGGAGGATTGAAGTGGTGGAGACCTAGTATGAAGTAATTTCTCTAGAGTAACTTTTCTTTCAAAGTTGAATGCTTTCTCGTTTTTTCCATAGCTCATAATTGTTCTCTTATAGCCTTCAAAATGAAAATGAAGGGACGAGTTGGAACATTTCCACTATATGGAAGGCCAAGGATCAGAGATATCCTATCGTGACATGTAAACCCGACCTCATTTTTGTATTTTTTTGCAGAAATTCCGATGTATGTGGGATTTAGTGGAGAAGATTGCATATACACATGGTGTATAGTAGATAGGGTGTGTATATGTGAAAAAATATGTATTTTTAGCTCAAGATTCATCAAAAAGGGATGACAAGTCTGCATAGGGAAATGGAAAAAGACCCTCTATGCAAGATAGAAATGGTGAGGCAAATCTCGCAATAGAAATTTATTTAGATTATGAAAACACAAACATATTTTATCACAAGTAATTTAGATTCAAACATATAGTCTATCATGCCTAAAAACTCACTTAAAAAAAACATCTTACTTGTAGGTAATGAAACATAAATCTTTAAAACTTTGTGGTTATAATAAAGGTCATGATACCTTCAGAATTGTTGGTGTACATGTCACAATCAATAATAAGAATGGACAGAGCATCCCTCATTATGCCAAAGACTTTTAGTTTCTAATATTACAAATTATGTCGTGTAATCTTCATATATTTGTACTCAATTGTATTTCTAAAATTATTAAACATTGCTTGATTGGTAATTAGAACATAGGACATGAAAAATATTACCATAACATTAAGAGAAAGGTCCTTATTATGGTCGAAAATTCTAGATCACTTCTCATGCTAGACATATGTAATATTGGGCATATACTTTCATTGAATGTCCATATCCTCACCCTTCTCAAGTAAAATATGCACGTATAATGAAAAGATTCATAGAAAATAAAACACAATCGACAATTATAAGTAGAATTTGATAGATATGTTGAATTCCCCTCTCCTCACCCTTCTCAAGTAAAATATGCACTTACAATCAAAATATTCATAGAAAAGAAGACACACTTGACAATTATAAGTAGAATTAGATAGAGATGTTGAATGTCCCTATCCTCACCCTTCTCAAGTAAAATACACACTTACAATCAAAATATTCATATAAAATAGGACACAATAAACAATGATAAGTAGAATTTGATAGATATGTTGAATGTCCTTGTCCTCACCCTTATCAATTAAAATATGCACTTACAATCAAAATATTCATAGAAAAAAAGACACAATAGACAATTATAAGTAGAATTTGATAGAGATGTTTAGCATGGTATAAGTAGATATGATTCAAAATACTAGATCATATTAACGACCTGAACTATACTTGGACGATCTATCCTACTGCTTTCAGAAACTCGATCCTTGAATTCCTTCTGTTCTTTTTGTTTGCTTTGAACACTTCCCATCTCCACATCATTGTTCATTTGATCCTTCAATTCCAAACACATTTTCTAATAGAAGATAGAAGAAAAATGAGTTCTTTAAACACAATATATGAAATCGAGTAGAAAACTAGAAGTAATAAGTTTGAAAAGAGTAGCAAACTAGAAGAAATAATTTTGGTCATTGGTGATTTTTTTTTTTTTTTTTTCAAGAGGATCAATATTTGAGAAGTAAGGCTATGNTGCTTTCAGAAACTCGATCCTTGAATTCCTTCTGTTCTTTTTGTTTGCTTTGAACACTTCCCATCTCCACATCATTGTTCATTTGATCCTTCAATTCCAAACACATTTTCTAATAGAAGATAGAAGGAAAATGAGTTCTTTAAACACAATATATGAAATCGAGTAGAAAACTAGAAGTAATAAGTTTGAAAAGAGTAGCAAACTAGAAGAAATAATTTTGGTCATTGGTGATTTTTTTTTTTTTTTTTTCAAGAGGATCAATATTTGAGAAGTAAGGCTATGGACATTTTTCTTGAATAGAGTAGTTCTCACAAAATGGAATCCAAATGTTTGCAAAAAGTGAAGCTTCCAAGAGAGCATAAAATGCAAGGTAAATCACTTGGAAAATAAATCATTTACATATTCATTACTTATTAAATACATATTATTAAAAATCTTATTCACGGGAAAGAGAAACCATCGATCATTTATTTTATCTCATTTTACAAGTCTACACTAGAAACTTCTAGATCTAGGTGGATATTGGTGGCCACCCACCTATTCCAACTGGCTCTTCTTGGCAGTTTTTAGTTTAGCATGTTCCTTTATACTTATTTGTAATTGTGGGTTCTATAATTTTGCGGCTATTTGAAGCCCTACACATCTTCCAGGTGGCGATTGGTGGCTTCCCACCTAATCCAACTGGATTGTTTTGAAATTTTTCATGGTACTACATCTTTATGTACTTCTAGGTCTGTTTTGGGGCCCTAAACACTGTTTTTTTTACTTTCTACAGTCAAACTATGCAGTCAAACTATAGATAGAGTCAGAGTTTGATGACATAATGTGTAGTTCTTGAAAAAAAAAATTCAAGGAGACATCACACACCTAAAACGAACGTTGTATGTAAAATTTATGACCATGAGAAGTTGAGGTACCAACTTACCCATAGAGGCCCACATAACTTTTGGTGTTTAATCTCCAAGGTTTAGGTTTTTGGATGTATAGGGTTTTGAAATTCATGAGTAATGTTCAAAAGGAGTATGGAGCATCATTGTAATAATTATACTCCGACGGATGTGTGTAGCAACCACATCTCTTCTTAGAGATATCTACCACCATTCGAGCAAGTTGTTTCAATTCTGCAGTTTTACAGTTTCAACCTATTTTATTTATTGAATAGAAGTTATTGTTCACTGGATATTTGTTGTTGTTCTCCATATCTCTATTTTATGGTATTCATTTTGTTCTGCTCATAAATATGGATCATTGGTATCAGAGCGGTCTACTCTTTGTTTCTTTTACTTTATGCATGTCCCTGACAAGATCTAGGTATAAGAAACAGGGACTCAAACCAGTCGATCCTTTCCAAGATCGGTCATGCCAAAACTGATCACAAATCATGGGAGATGCGAAGAAAGATGATGGAGCAGGATACCCTTTTAAAATGTTTCTTGAGGAATCCCTTGAGCAATAAAGGAACTAGATGATGGAAAACTTTGCACAAATCCTTTGGCATATTCCCACAAAAGACGCATCTTCATCAAGAGGCCACGCAATCCCCTTGAAGGTACAAGTAAATTTTGATATTAATTTATTTGAAGGACTGATAGATGCAGATTTTGTAGATAAATTGTTGAATCTGCTTAAAGGGTATTTTTGCGATCCATAATTTTTATGATAGGGAAAATATTACTTTTTCACTCCTCAAGAATGTCCCCCATGTACTCTGAGCAAAGGGACACAAAGGAATATGCAATATTTGTGATTACCCCCACCTAGGATTCCTTTAGGGATGTTATTAAAGAACAATACTACCCTATTGGAAGCTATGAGGACCAATACACAATATGAACCACGCTGTGTCAAGAAAGGGACCAGGAAGTACCATATTTCTCCAACATTTTCCATAGTTTGTGCACCAAATTGGGAATAAAATATTCTGAATGACATCTAGTGCTCAAATACCACGACTATCTTCACAGATAAACCCAAATGGAAATGGATTTTTTGGACATCACATCATTAGGTGTGGCTTATAGATATGTTGTCAAGATCAACCAGAAATTTAGACAGAAGAGGCGAGAGTTTGAATCTGCAAATTTCTCACAGCTAAAGTAGGGAAAAGGCAACACCAACCCACCAAACAAGGGACACACCAAAGATGGTATCTCTCAGGACAACCAGTCCAAGCCGCAACCCAAGAAGGGTAATGAGAAGATGAATATGGACACATGAAAGTGGTGTGAGTACCATAAAATCCCTTGGCACAACACCAAAGAATGTTTCTATAAGAAGTCACTAGTAGTCGAGCTAAAATATTTCGAGTCATAGGTAGATTTTGACTCCAAATCAAATCCATAATGTGGGAAACAGATCATCGATGTCGAACCTAGTGCCACTTTCTCTACCACTAAAGTCTGACCAAGGAAACGAGAAGAACCAGAGGAAGTGGAACACCTCTTTCACTCACATAGGTGGGTAAAGGGGACTCCACTACATTTTATTGTAAATAGTGGCTATAAGAAGAACCTAATTTCAGCATAGGTCGTCAAGTGGTTGGAACTACCGATAACAATGTACTTGCATCCGTACACCATTAGCTAGCTTCGTCAATGAAGAGATTTCTACATCACCCAACAATGTCATCTTCCCTACAACATCAATCCCTTCAAGGACAAGGTATTGTATGATATTTCTCCCCTCAAATTTTTTGATATTCATTTAGGCCAACCATATTTGTGGAAGCGACATGTTGTGTATGAGTCTAGACCACGTAGTGTTATTATTACTTTGGGTAGACCGTGAATTTGATATTCTTTGTGATCCATGCTCACAGTAAGAAGAAGGTTGTTGCCACATCCATGACCTCTACACAAAGCCTTTATTTGCAACAAAAGAATGTGGACTAGATCATGGAAGAGTACAAATACATATTCTCCTCATGCACCCAGGTACCGATGCACTTTCAAGTCAAGAATCCAATTGATATAACCCTTAGTGCATCACTACCTAATGGAAGAGTCTATCATTGCTCGATGATGGAAAATGTTGAAATCAAGTGCCACATCCAAGATTTTCTTCAAAAGGGGCACATCCGACCCAGCTCCTCCCCTTGGGGAAGCCTAATTGTGCTGCTACATAAGGGATACAGGACCTGGTAGCTTTGCATTGATTACAAAGCATTAAAAAAAATCACAATTAGGAAACGATACCCAATTCCCCGAATTGATGACCATCTTGACAAATGCAAGGGGGAAAATTTCTTCAACGAGATTGACAAAAATTATGGCTACCACCATGTTCCCATCAAACCAACTGATGTATGGAAGAGAACTTTCAAATCTAATTAAGGTCTTTTTGAATTGTTGGTCATTCCCTTTGTCTTAAAAAATGCACCAACAACTTTTATGAGACTGATGGATGATGTATGGAGACCCTTCAACAACTCTTTTCTTGTGTTATATATGGATGACATCGTCATCTTTAGTAAAACTTGGGAGGAGCACATGAAACATATTCAACAGGTTTTGGAAACTCTACAACAACATAAGCTATGTGCCAACTTGGAAAAATGCTCCTTTGGAATGAACATGGTCCAATACTTGGGATACATTGTTGAGGAGCATGGGATACAAGTGGATCCAACTAACATCCAAGTCATTCATAATTAGCCAACCCTGGAGACACTAACTAAGCTTTGAATCTTCTTGGGACTTGCCAACTTCTACCGAAGGTTTGTATTGGGATTCTCCCATATTGCATGGGCCCTCATCCAAGTAACCAATTGTGGTGGCAAGGAAAATTTTGCATGGGGGTAGGGAAAACAATAAGCATTTTATGATCTAAAGAATATCTTATGATCAACCGAGGTACTCTCCTTATGACATTTGCAGCAAATGTTCGAGATTGATACTAATGCCTCTAACTATGTTGTAGGTGCAATTCTCACTCAACATGGTCATCTAGTAGAATGCCATAGTGAGACACTCTCATATATTGTCCAAAAATACCCCATTTTTCCATCCTTCCTTCAATGGAAACATTAAATTCTCGGAAAGGAGACAATCATCCACACTAATAACAAGCCTCTGCAATTCATACATACACAAGGGAAGTTGCGGAACAATCACCTTCAAAACTCGTCCACATACCTACAATAGTTCCATGACATCATCAAGTATAAAACAAGGAGAATAAATTATGTCATTGACTACCTTAGTCACACTCTCGTTGTTTCACTCACCATAGTTCTCCATTCATGTGGGCATGATGCATCTGAGTGGCCCCATCTTTATCAGTGTTACCCTGACTTTTCCACCACCTATCAACTCTTGTTTGCATGAGTGAATGTCACTGATTTTCACATTAAGGATGGATTGTTATACCATTTGGGTCTCCTTTGTGTTCCCACAAGAAAGTGAAAATTTTTTATTTGGGAGGATCACAAGAGTTAGATGGTGGGACATTTTGGCATGGAGAAAACTCTGACCATTCTACAAAAACATTTTTACTGGCCAAAACATTGACAAGATGTCATCAAGCATATCAGATCTTGCATTGCTTGTTCCGTTGCCAAGATATCCATCAAGAATAAGGATTATATACCCCCATTCCTACTCCCGAGAGGCCTTGGGAGTCTAAATCTATGGATTACATGTTTAGCCTTCCATCCAACAAGCATGGAAATGATTGTGCATTTTTGGTGGCTCATCAATTTTTGAAAATGTCCATTATCCTAGCCTACAAGAAGAGCATCACAATGACATATACTACCAATATTTTCTTCAAATGAGTGTGGTTCCATTTTGGGATACCACAAACCATCACCTCATATTAGGACATCATGTTCCTCAACACATTTTGGTTGAGTCTTTGGTCACTCATGGACAAAAATATCACTAAATCGATTGCTTTACATCCCTAAACCAATGGCTAGAAAGAGGTCGTCAATCATATGATTGTGCATATCCTAAGCATGTACAACTGTAAGAATCCATGTGCATGGGATGAGAGTGTTCCCTATGATCAACACAACTACAACATGGCTCTCCATATCTCCACCAACCATATCCCATTTCACATGGGGCTAGGATTCCAACCCTTGGGTCCCATTGATGTTGCACTACCTCTTGCAACCACAAATGCATAATATTCCCATGTTCATTCTAAGGCTGGAAAATCCACCACATCCATTGAGTGGATTTAGCACATCCACCAAGAGGTCTATGATATTTTGTAGAAATCCATTGCTAAGTACCAGCATAGCCATGATCAACACTGGTTATTGCACCCATTTCGTGTGGGAGAAAAGAT
The DNA here is from genome assembly GCA_032191745.1 of Picea mariana. Lineage (NCBI taxonomy): Eukaryota > Viridiplantae > Streptophyta > Pinopsida > Pinales > Pinaceae > Picea > Picea mariana. Next base: position 70,724 of record JASDQU010589187.1, on the reverse strand, counting down.
CTAGTTACATTTGTAGAAAGAGTGCCTTATAGGTCCCTATAGGAAGCTCTTCCCACTTCACTATGGGCCTTACACTATCATCAAGGTATTGTCTAGCAATGCTTTTGAGCTCAATACTCCACCCTTCCTTAGATTGCACCTAGTGTTCAATGTGGATGCCCTTTGGCAATATTTTCCACAGTTATTGGACAACAAAGATCGCAAAATAGTTGACACCAACAAATATCAAAACTTACTGCATGGAATAGAAATCCAATGATCAAATACTGGACATACAGGGCAAGGGAACTTGCCAGCAGAGGATCCAACTTTACTGGGTTGTCAAGGCAGGGAAACTCCTACACCAACGCAAGTGGCTCACCCAGGGAAAAATTCAACTGAAGTTTCCTCCCATGATGGGGGAACTCAACACAATGAATACCATTGTTTCCTAAGGGAGGAGGAATAATCCAGGTGGTTTTGGTGGCCACCCACTTATTCCAACTGGCTCCTCTTGATAATTCTTAGTTCAACATGTTCTTTTGTACTTCTTTATAATTGTGTGTTCTACACTCTTGGGGCTATCTGAATCCATACACATCTTCCAGATGGACATTGGTGGCCACCCACCTATTCCAACTAGCATATTTTGGAATTTTTCATGTCAATACATCTTTTTGTACTTCCATGGTTGTTTTAGGTCCCTAAACAATGTATTTTTTGGATTTCCATAGTCAATTTGTAGACAGAGTCAGGGTTTGATGGCATAATGTGTAGTTATCTAAAATTTCTTTCCAATGGGATTTCACGTGCCAAAAAGAGAGTTTGTATGCAAACTTTACGACCCCGCAAAGTTGAGGTACCAACTTACCCATCAAGGCCCACATAACTTTTGGCGTTTCATCTCCTAAGGTTAGGTTTTTGGATGTTTATGGTTTTGGAATTCATGAGTAATGTTAAAATGATATCTAGGACCTCATTGTAATCATTCTTATCTCAAATATGTTCATAGAAGCCACATCTCTTCTCAGATATATCTACCATCATTCGAGCAAGTTGTTTCATTTATGTTGTTTTACAGTTTCAACCTATTTTATTATTAAATAAAAGTTGTTGTTAACTGGATATATGTTGTTGTTCTCTGTATCTCTATGTTACGGTATTCAATTTGTTATTCATTCTATCCCATTCATAAATCTCAATCACTTCTACACCACATTCATATTTCAAGATCTAACAATTTATGGTAGTACTCGCTAGCAACAACTAAATGTCAACACACAATTGTGTCATGTTGTATATGGAACTTTAACTCTCCCTACTGCAAACATGTACCAACAATATTTACATTCTTAATTCCCTCCCACCATAATATAACACCCTAAGAACAATTAACTCAACCACCTACCATGCAAGCAATGTTGAGTATATTCATTAATGCAAACTTTCATATGGATTTTTTTTTCAATTTTTTTTATTAATTATTATTTTTAAATAGTCTCCTTCAACTAAGGTTTATTAGTCATGTTGTCGCCTTTATACACAGCTGGGTGGAATATAATAAATATTCAATCCACTTGATATGTCCTTAGGAGAAAGTCTCGAGCCAAGGTGTTTTCACCTAATCCTCAACTCCTCTATCTAGGTCAACTCCTAGCGAAGATAGGCGGGGTAGTCCCTAACAAAAACATAAAGGATTGAAACTAGTCTAAGTACGAAAGTTAAATCTAGGAGTTTATTGCAGTAAATACAATTACAACAAGAGTAAATATACATTAGCAACATAAACCATTCATACATTCATTGAAGTAAAATATATTCGATATAAATTATACTTTCATGAGAGATAATTAAAGGATATCAATGCCTCCAAGTGAAATAACCATAAGCATGAGAAATAATTGAGATGAAAATAAAGAGTTGGTTTGCAAAATAAATTTTTTGAAGCAAACAACTTCTTTATAAAAATGTAACAATATGACCATTGCCAATGGGATAGTGTAAATTTCTACTTAAGGTGTAATGTACCCTGTGGGTATTGTCATTGACAATTTTAAAGTTCAGTTAATGTGAATTTATTTTATGAGACTGCTTGAAATAAACTAAGCTAATGTGTGGCCTCTCTAGAAGCTATATCTTTGGTTGGAAATATGAGAATAAATTTTCAAATCCCCAAAGGATTCACCAACAAGTTCAATGAAAGTGTCATAGGTCCAAAATGAGGAGAACCTAGATCTCGAAGTTCCCGTCTGACTTGACACACTCCCCTCATGCGGTTTCCCTAACATTGAGATATAACCTATTGAGATAGCCCTATTAAAACTTGTCTGCACTGACCAACCCTAGTTCTGATGAGTTCCCAGGATCGAGCTAGGCTCACAAGGGTTCAGAGCATACACTGGGGAGCAGAGGGGAAGGTTTATTTTAAACAATAAAATAAAATTGCATGAAACAAATTGCAAAAAATGAAATGTTGTGTTAATTACTAAATCCACGTTGACAATCCTCTTTGCAGAGGAGCTAAGGGATAGGTTTATTTTCCAACTTAAAATTGCATAAAAGTAAATAATTTTTTTTTTTAATTACGAGGAACTGAGGGGACGGGTTTATTTTCCAAAATTGAAATGAAAAACTAAAATTGAAAGATTGCAACAAAAGGAAACTAATCTAACAATTAAAATTTATTTTCCTAAACCAAAAATCTAATATAGGATTGTTTTTGTAGTGTTTATGACTGATTTTATTATTGTTTTTATCTTTTTAGAGTATTAAAATGAAAAACACACATGAAATACACCACAAAAATGGGACACAGAGACAACTCCTCCTAGGGTAGGGGAGATTGAGGTGGGCACTGAGTAGCTCACTTATTTATTTTATATTAAAATTATTTTTGAAGAAGGTTTGTGGCCCTTTTATTATTGGGGACCATCAAAATTATAATATTATAAAAAATAAAGATTTAGAAGAAAGATTAGGTGCCTCAGATGGTCTCAGAAGATATGATTCCTTAAAAATGGAAAACGTTGCCCCTTGGTTGTTCACTAAACATGAAAATACATCAATTTAACATGGAGTAAAATACCCCAAATTACTTTGGGACAACCTCAAAAAAATATGTTAAAAGATGAACAAAAATTATTCAAGAAAGCATATGAAAAACTAGTAAGTTAGGAAGCAAAAAAGAAAAATTTAAACAAACTTTCTTAGTGGTTTTTTTTCTATTTTAGGAAAGAAAAAGAAGCACCACTAAGTTTTCAAAATATGGATTTAAATCCCTTAGAAAAATAACTACTTATATCCTCTTAGAATTTTGAAATAAGAAGAATGCTAAAAGTAACTTTTCCTATGGTAGATATATCGTTGAAATGAAACTTTAAGGTACACAATTAGATTTAACTTATCTTTGCATGAAAATAAAGATTACTTAAGATTTAACTTTGAAATAAACAAAACTTTGATCTTCCATGGAAGTAAAATGGTAACCAAAGAATATGTAGAATTTTTGTGAGAAAGAGAAAGGAATAATCATGTATCGTTGGAACCCTTGGGCAATGGGGTATCTAGATGAATTTAGGAGGAACTACGTCTTTTAAATCCTTGAATTTGTAGATGGTACATTAAAGTTCCATGACCACTCCAAGCTATGAGAACCTATAAGCTTTAAAAACTTGGCAATAAGATTTGTTAACAACAATTGGTGTCACCTACAAAAGAGACTTGAAAAAGTATATTAGTTAATCGAAACATGTATACAAATCAAAATCTCTAGATATAAATGAAAAATAGGATTTAACAACAAAGCTAGATAAAATCATATCCCACTGGATGATAGCACCCTTTCAAAGGCTAAATCACCAAAATTAAATCAAGAAATTAGGTAGGTATTACCTCATAGATTAACCACAAATGACATTAGTCATCCACAGACATGCATAACACACCTTCTTGACCTCCAAAGTATTTTTATTCCAAATGAAAGTATTACAATATTGTAAAACCACAAGAAAAACTCTCCAACTATGACTTCTTTACAATGGAGGAGAATGTTTTGTTAAATGGTAAACTGGGTGACATTCACAAAGAAAGGGGGTGCCAATCCTAAAGAAAAAATGACAAATGGACACATGGATTGAAGCCACATCTCACATAAGGTGACTTAACTCACCACAAGTGAATGAGAGAGTGGAAGAGGATGCGTAACATAGCCAAGGGAAGGTTGTGACCTCCCTTGAGATCGTCACCCTCACTCTAAATGCACCATCTAGCTAGGTAAGTGCACCTTGCTTCTTGGGATCGCCATCAAGTGGAAAGAACTCCTCACTTAACTCAATCTAACTCACTCTAACTCACCTTCAACTACCACTAAGTCATAGTGAAGTGAGAGAGAGAGAGACAATTAACTAAAACCATGTTTCCACAAAAATAGCATTCGCTGATTTTTGTCTTTTATTTGACTTGTATTTACCTTTTTCGAGAAAAAAACATTTTTTCTTGAGTAAAACTCAATATTTACTCTAGAAAAGGTTATTATGGATGTGAAAACTAGTACCCTCAAGGAATATAATTACTCATAGTACTACTTTTTTAACTTATTCATCAATTACAGTTAAAATATCTCGATTTTGTGGGGAATTTTTTATTTGCAAATAACATTAAAAAATCCTAAGGGGGACTTAATGCAATTTCCATATGACTCAATATAGATGACCTAGAATGGTAATATAAACATTTAGACACTGTAAATTGGTAATATAGCACATACATCATCTTTGGAGGAGATTTGAGTGAAACAAATTACAAATTATAACTCGCCTATGAATAATCTCTAAGAAAAGATATAATTAACAAGTGGAAAAAAACACTCTAGAGTACATACTCATGATCAAGTATTGAGTCGCCAAGTATTTTTCAACTTCATCATGCTAATCTCATTTATTACAATGCCCCACATGAAATGGAAATGCGGAAAAATTTGGTCAAAAAGACTAGCTAACCTTTTGAACAGTGAAATTTGAGCAATTAATTACTCAGTCTTTAGTGGTTCAAGTGCAAGTTGAGCTAGTGCAACTTCAGGGTATAACAAGTCCCTTCAACCTTCTCAACCAACTAAAAATAAAAAAAATCTAATATAAAATTTTTAAATATATATTAAAAAAAAACCATTATAATAGTAAAAAAAGTCTATGACGTTCGTTAAATTTATCAAAATTATACATAAAACTGATTGAATCGAAAATCAACGCTTTTCCCGGGACTAATAATCTTAAAATTTTGTTTACAATGATATGGAAAATATATAACACTAACATAAGTTTGAAAGTTTGTTGGGGCATTTATTATGAGAAGAATTTGTTGTTCCCATTGGGGTGAACATAAGTTTGAAGTTGGGGCATTTATTTAAGAGAAGAATTAGTTGTTCCCATTGGGGTGATTGCGTGCTATAGCGTCGGGATATGTCTCCATCTACTCGCCTTTATGGGGTTGATCCTAGCAATAACGTAGCGTGGGAGTATGTCTCCATCTATTTGTGTTCTAATCTTATAGGGTGACGGGCATATCTAATGTGGAAAATTTTGTATAGAGAAAGAACAATTTGTATATATTATACTTTAAAATCATTGAAATTTTACAATCCTTTGAAAGTGCAAAGTGCATTACATAAGGATATATTTTTTTTAATGTATAAAATAGGGCTTTTCTTAGACTCTTCATTTTCTTATTGTATTTTTTTTTGGTTGTGTTGTATTGAGATTTAAACAATAAATATTGTGAATTAATTTTACAATAAATATATTTTACTAAATTTATTATATTTTAGTAAATTATTTTAAATTTATATTAAATATATTTTATTAAATAAGATTGAAAAAATATATATTAACAAAATTAACAAGAAACAATTTTAAATTGAAATATATAAAAAATGATTTTTAATAAAAATTTAAAATTAATAAATATTTTATCATATATATATATATATATATATATAATTAATATGTTTCATTTAAAATTTATTAACAATAAATAGATATCTAGATGTACTTTATGTATGCTATGGCTTATTAGTTTGGATTGGGTTGTATCTTGAAAACAACCCATGTTTCAACCTTACTTAATGTAGAGTTTTGGTTTTGTCTATGTAGGAAGGTGTTTGACTTTCAATAATTGGTTTTGTTTTTTGAACAAAGATGGTTCATCCACATGTTCTATAGGGTAAATTTATTTTTTTGGACCTTAATATCTTACTTAAAAAGAAATGCACCATGCATGCAACAACAATAAAAAACACTAATAACTAGTACCATTGACAGGGCTTAACAAAACATAGAAACCATGATCCTTATATGCATAGTTATTAAAAATCATATGGACTAGTTACAAAAAACATTGAGATTAAAGTAAGTATGCCAACCATAAAAAATATAACCTTAAATTCAAGTAGTAGTAATGGATCCTTCATTTGGAGGTGAGTCACGACCATCCATGTTATGGCTCCACTTAATAAATAGTATAGCATCAATAGTTTTGGTAGTGTCCCATCCATATTTGTGTTAATTGACTACTTATCTATCGATATATTGAATTCCAACGTTGGAAGATTGTTGTTAAATGGTTGAGTGGCAAAAGGATGGCCATGATTCTAATGACTCTATGTCTAATGTTCATTTCACTCTCAAATTAAGCTACTCACTTGATGGTATGTTATGCCACCATATTGATCAAAATGACTTGATCTAAAATTAAGTTGTGTTTTTCAGGGAACTTTGATTCAATGTGCATGATGTCATAACCCAAAAATACTCAAGAAAGTATAGGTTCCATAGTTGCAATTGAAACATCACGACTTGGAAATTAATATACAAATTCATATTTGCATAGATTAGAGCTCCATCATACTAGGTGAAATGAAAAAAATTACCGTGTTTAAAAATATGGTCATTTTATTTTTTCTAGACAAAGAAGAGAATCCTTATTTGTACAAGTTGTCATGCTACATGAAATTCAATGGTCTATGTGAACTTCAAACCAATAACGATGGATTTCCATGCAATATACCAAGGACACGACCACATTATTTTCAAAACAATTCCCAAAAGGATTTAGAAAATGAATAACACCAAAATATATTGTTAATAATCTAATGTTTGTAACAAATGGGCTGGTTGAGCTGATAGAACTTCCATATTTTAATAAAAGTAAGTGTACAACTTGGTCATGGAGCGCTAAATCCCTAACACACCTTAAACCCTAAATGTTAATAAAAATAGGTGGAAATAATCGTAGGGTCAAAATTTGTTGATAAACAATTGATATAGAATAAAAAATCAAGACATGAAATATAAGTAATGAAACATTCATGAATTAAAACCCATTTTCCAACAGTAGGAAAGATTATTGTTATTCAATAATGTACATCTCAGATATTCATTTCTCTCTTTTTAAAATATAGATAAATCACTTTCCATGATATTTATATAGATATCATGGATAAATATAGGTAGAGTGTCATGACTATCATAGAATCACTCACACATAATATAGAATGACTACTACCATACCATGAATGTACAAGACAACATTTAAAGGACACACTAAAATCACACATTATTACTACCTTATACAAAGGTGGTTTTAGTTAGTTAGACATGACTTTTAATATCATAATTCTAAACCATGAGAACAACTTGCAAAATAAAAAGGTATTTGTTTTCAAAAAAAAATCGTAATATGCATAGATTTTAGGAATACATTATTGAAAAGGGGATTTTTGTAAGCAAGCATGAGAAAGAGAAATTGTCACACAACTCTATTTCCATCCACAATTTTTTTTTTATATATAATTCAAAATAATATAAATAATTTGTTGTCATTATATTTGTCACATATATATTTATTAATTGATTTTATTTATACCCTTAAATTTTCCTTGTTTACATTTGACATATATCAAATTGTCTTATCATAGTCTCATTATTCGTTCATCATTTTACCATGAACGAGAAACCATATAAGCTAAATATAATATATATTGTTCCTTCCATCTTCTTGTAACTTATTTGTAGCAACTTATACCATAAGATAATTGAAATAAATACTTAACAATTAATGATTCAGTCCTTCACTACACATATCATTTATAAATGTTAACTTGATAAACCTATAAATCTCTCATTCTACAAATATTATTCGTTACTTGATAAGCCTATATATATAATTGTTTTTACTAGCAATGACTATGCATCATAATCTACTTGTTATTTATAAATTCGTTATTATTGTTAACATGACAAAGTGTCATGTATAAGGGGTCGCATGAAGGGTTGTTTAATAGTTGTAGCACCCCATGGTTATATATACTCTATTTGTTACTTTAACATTGCTTGAGGATGGTTATTATAACACTCTATTCATATATTTACCATATACAGGTCATTGTATTGAGGCATGCATTCTTGTATTACGTATCAACGTTAGGGTAAGTATTTTTAATATACATATTTCATTGCAATTATCTCGTGGCATACAAAGCACGACTCTTGCTATAAAAGGGGTTAATTATGGAGTTTTACTAGGGTCTCTTATCGTCTTATGGTACAATTGCTTATTAAAAATCTTGTCATTTTTCTCTTCTTTTAAATAGATTGTATACAACTCATTTACCATGCATCGTTCCTGCATGCTCCACTTGTATGGTTTACCATATCGAGGATATTTCAACAACATTTGTCCTAAGAGAGTATACATTTCGTTTGATTATGCTCACAAGTGTTAGGGTTTATTTTTGAATTCTTAAACCATTTCGATTTCTCCTGAACTTGGCTTGGCTCATTTTGCATCATTTCATTTTTAGTTTTTCATCTCCGCATTCATCCTGAGAGGTTTTCAAGAGTTTGATAGTTTAAATAAAACCTCTCATTCCTTGAGAGTTTATGAGTTACAGTAGTGAATATTTGAGTACTTATATCCCATTTTATTTACGACAAATAATATTTGAATGATCATGTTTATTCATTGTTGGATCATGTTGTCATTGATGTCAAAGGATTGATGTCAAAGGAACAATGTCTTGTCATAGTATATTGATGTAGTGATTGATGGATCATGTATTGTCATTGATGTCAAATGGAGTCATATTTGTATTATGTCATGTATATATGAAGATGGATCAATGTGTTGTCATTGATATATGATGCACATATGGAATGAAAAATTAATGTATTGATCGTTGGATCATGTGGTCATGCATGAAATCAATGACAAAGGGACAATGCCATAGTGATGTGTTCCCATGGGTTATCCCAGTTGGATTGATGTAAATATGACTCGTTATTGTCTTGTCATGGTTGATAGGGATGAACTCCAAAGTGGTCCCCTTACGGTGAAATCCCTAATGGGAAGACACTTTACGGTTGAGTTATGCTAGAAGTATGGTTAGAGAACCCAAGATTAATTATGCAATCCTGAAATAAATATAAGTGAATTTGTCAGTTAAACTATCCTAGATGGATAGCGCTTGTCATGCAATTTTCGATGGTATGTGGAACGTCACAGAACTCCTCACGGTTAGAAAGTTATGGCCTTGTGAAGTTGGATGACCCTCACGTGTTGTCTAGAAGCCCCTAGAAGGTTAAAAAAGTCAAATTGTTCTAAGAATATTATATAAGAATTTGATTAGTCAAAGTGGGTAAAGTCGACAAGTGGTTAAGTGGACAAAATGACTAAGTGGACAATGTTGGTTATATTCACAAAGGTGGCTATGTGGACAAAGTGGGTTAAGTGGACAAGTTGGTTGTGTGGACAAAGTGGATATGTGGACAAAGTGGATAAGTGGATGCTTCTAAAAGAAGCTACTTGGAAAGTATAAATAAGAGAGAAAGGGTTGGTTTTCTAGGTATCCTTATTGAGTATATTGAATATCTATTATGGGTGAAAGATTCATTATAGGTACTCATGGACGCATCAAAATCTCCATAACCCAACGATCTTGGCGGAGAAAGTTTCGGAAGTTCAAAAACCCTAGTTTCTGAAGGAGTATGCAGGATGCAGTGATCTAGAGTGCATACATACGTGGGTTGCAGTGAGGCAGGATGCATACACATGCAGACTGAAGGATATCAGAGCGCGTACAGTTGGAGAGAGTCATGGAGACTCGAGTGAGAGCTGGTGCTAGGCTCCTAAAGTCTGAAGAAAATTCCATATCAACAGTCTATGGGCTCAGATCTGTCATATAATTTTTTGGTGTGGTTGCATAGTTGTCTTGATGGAAAATTTTGCTTATTGTATGGTGAATATTTGAAGCATTCTTGGTATGGAAGTTGTGATATGGTTTATGTTGGTTGATTGACTGAGTGAGAAACTCTCTTATGTTTTAGTACTAATATGGTTTCCATAGTATACTAGTTACTTAACATGATTAATTAGCATTCATATTGTATGGTTGAGGAGAATGAGTATGTTGTTGGGAAGCATAGATGTGTTGTGATTGGTTATGGTACAGTTTGGACAGTAAAAGGTAGAAGTGCATGTGACATAGGCTACAATATATCTGAGTTTGCATGGAGAGATAAAACCTTAACTCTTCAGGAGGCATATG